>JAULJZ010042035.1:0-14475 GCA_032270985.1 Heliamphora pulchella
GAGGGCATGTTTGATTGGCTGGATTAATGCATGCTTGGATTATGTCTCATGAGGTTGCATCTCCGTTGTTTGAAGGCAACAAGTGATGAAATGATTATGTATCAATTAAATAATTAATCCAACAAAATGTTAGATATACAATACTTAAGAGAATGTGATTTTAATAATCCCCTTAACACCCAGTCCTTTAGAATTACTTATTCTATGAGATTATATATTCCGTTCCATCATTATTAATCTGGTAAATCAAATGGGGCCTGAAAGTCTACGATGCGGACTGTAATAGTTTCTATCAAATGATTGCATCCCAGCAGCCTATAATTCTTAGGCCAGGCTGATCAACTAGCATTATTGCCATGACCTGGCAAGCACTGTATGGACAACCTAAAATCCTTGTAGGCTTTGTTACCGGGAATTTCTGCAGTGTTAGGCAACGGTTATTGATAGGATGGAGGATATTGATGAGGTTAAGCATTACTTTTTGGGATGGAGGATATTGATGAGGATAAGCATTACTTTTTGGGATGGCAACTCTCACGGGGGACATGGTTCGACTTAGACTCGGTGGTTTCCATTCTCGTCGCTCATATCATATATTGTACTGGTTTTCTTCACCATTCTTTGGGGAGTCTGTTCCAGCTTCTGCCCTCGTATCTGTACTTGGGAAGTTTCTGATGAAAGCTGAACAAGAAAACCAAGCATGACACATCTTCATGGTTGATCTTCAGGTATACCATATTTGCTACCCACATGGAAAATCTATCAGAATTAGCTACCATCTACCCGAATGTCAAAGTTCTTCACTTCCATGTTGACATCAAAAGCAATCGCTTGGATTTCAAGGTGATACTTCTGAGTTTCTTTTGAAGAGAAAATTCACTCCATAGAGAAGCATCTTTTGACAACAAATTCAAATTAAACAGTTCCAACTCATGGATGGACCACGACGTGTACCACACTACGGGCTTCTGTTAGCGGGGGTGGCTGGTCTGCCTAGCTCGGTCATTGAAACAGCCAAAACCATCACAGCAAGGATAAAAGACAAGGTGATATTCCTATGGCATGGATCTGACACCACAATCCACATTCACTTCCCCATTATGGCAACACATCATTGTGAGAGGATACCTGAGGCCTCTTATCGGTTGTTTTTTCTAATGTTTTCTTCCCATTGTACAGGAAGTGAAGAGAATGGCAGTGAACTACCTGCAATATCATGACATCCAGATGGTTTACCGTGTTGCTCAGCGGCTGATGTGCTTAAAATACTCCAGCCAAGACGAAGATTCAATCCGCGAAGCATTGCAGAATCTCAAAGAGAGCTATACAAATGGAAGCCTCTAGAGTTATGGAACAAGCCATCAATAGCATGTTCCTCTTGTGGCTGTTATGTACATATACGAGACAGTCCCTTTTGGAGAGGGAATCCAATCTCTACTACCTGGTAAATTGGATATTCAGAACTTTCACTTCAGAGAAGATTTCAGAGGGAAGTGAATGTTTCATTGTCATAGGGCTTCTTAAGCTGAACACTCAAATTGATTCCCACCGAAGGTGGTGTTTGCTTCCTTCTTCGGCATAAAAAAGACAGCTAGAAGGAGCGAAGAGTAGATTAAAAAGACAAACATTGAGCCATACAGAAAATAAAATTGACATTTGACACCATGTTATCATAGCAATCACTGAAGCCATGATTGATAAAGTAACTTAAAACTAACGTTTTAGCTTAAAAACATAACTGCAAGTAATTTATTCTCTCGTCTAAAAAAATTAAAAATTAATAAGTTTTTTTTTTTTTTTTGGATTCTAATACATATCACATCTTAATGAAAAGTAAAGTAGTCTTTATATATTACAAAGTTATTTCTAATACATATTAATGAAGGATAATATTATTACTTTAATATAAAAAGTTAGATAATTATATTACCAAACAACTTACCTTGTCAGTTTAAAAAGACTTGTTTTGTTTTCATTTTAGTTTTTTAACTAAAAACCAAAAAAAACCTTTAGTTACCAATCAGGAAATCGGGAACTGAATCTGATGAATTCCCTGGAAGATCTCTTTGGTCTCTGGCCCTTGTATCGGAAGACTTAAAACAGGTAAGTCTTCGCAAACAGAATCTCGTAATATAACTTTCCGTTTCAATCTATCAAACAGAACAAGTTCAACAAGAATATCTATCAAACAGAACACCAGGTTTTTTTAGGATTATAGAGTACCAATGATAAGTCTTCCGAGAGTCTCGTAATAAAACTTTCCATTTCAATCTATCAAACAGAACAAGTTCAATAAAAATATCTATCAAACAGAGCACCAGGTTTTTTAGGATTATAGAGTACTCACAAGTAACAAAACTGGAAGAGAATATTTAAAATATGTGCCTATAAAGTTGAAGCCAAAAGAAATTTCATCTGATAGGATTTACGAAAAGTTTTTTCCATCCCAATTTTGTTTTAATACCGAATCACTACTAAAAAATAAACCTTGCCAACAATGAGATCAAGCTTAACACAAGTGCAATTCTAACATATTCTTCCAAAAAAATTTGGAAAATTCATGTCAAATGATATTTTAAAAACAAATTGACAAATTGCAACACACAATTTGAAGTGACTTAATAACTCAGTTCAAACCCTGAAGCCAGAGAATAGCTCGGATTTCTGATTTCTCATAAACGAAAATTCCAATAAAGGTAGCACAAAACATGGCCTTACAAACCAAATCCCAAAAAAAGTCCCCAAACACCAAGCAACTTCAGCAAAATCAACGGTAGCGACGGAGCGAGAGGGTGTTGTTCCTCTTCCAGGTTGCCCGTCGAGACGGGCGTGCCTTGTGGTGTAAATGTCCCTTACCACGCAGACCTCTGTATTTCTTTCCTGCAGAAGTGAGCCCACGGAGCTCTCTATGCTTATGGACAGGGTTGCATATCCAGTTGATTCTTGGGTCCTTACGAATAACAGTATGTGCAGGATCAACAAGGATTACCTCAAAGTACTTGTAAGTTGAATCCTACATCAAGACAATTGGAGCATGAATGGACCACTTAGGATCTGTTTGATTAAAACGGAAAAAAAAGAGGAAAGTGAAAATGATAGAAAGTGAAATGCAAAAGAAGAAACAAAATAAAATTTCCTTGCATCCATTTGATTAGAATCAAATTTCGCAAGAAAATGATAAAAAAATTTAAATTTTTAGTTCAATAAACATAAAACTTGCAAGAATTTTTATTTATTTATCTAAATTTCCCTTGTACATTTGAAACAAAAATAAAATATTGGCAGAAACTATGAGCAAATTTGAAAAGTAAGATAATTAGTCCCCACTTTCATGAAAAATAATAAGTTTTCCTTGAAGAGGGAAACCAAAAACTAGGTTTGTAAGTTCAAAAAAGTTGTACAAGAAAATTCGATCCATCAATTTTTTGGACTTGCTTGCTAATCAAACTCTAGAGAAGTTTTTTAAAAGAAATTCTCTTTCTTGCATTTTCCATCACGATCTTGCTAATCAAATGGACCCTTGGTGAACAAAAGATGTCTGTCGTGAAACTGCCGGATGAGCAAGGGATTGAAGGAAACCACAAACCTCATTGGTCCAGCAAGAGTTCAAGAAAATTCGTTCCATCGATTTTTTGGACTTGCTTGCTAATCAAACTCTAAAAAAGTTTTTTTTAAAAATTCTCTTTCATGCATTTTCCAGGACTATCTTGCTAATCAAACGGACGCTTGGTGAACACAAGATGTCTGACATGAAGACTGCAGGAAGAGCAAAGGGATTGAAGGAAACCACAAACCTCATTGGTCCAGTAAGAGTTCAAAACCTTAAGGCTACCCAACTTTCGACCAGCTCGCTCCTCTGCAACTGACCTCTTGCTGCGCTGAAACTTCAGTTGAGTAACACCCTGGTTTGTAGGCTTACCATACACAATACCCTTGGGAACAGGCCTCTTGCGACCGCCTCTCCTGACACGGACACGGTAGATCACATAACCCTACAAAAAGTTCACTATTGTTTTAGGCCATGCATGTATCAGTGTCAATGTCACAGTAAGGGCTGTAGTGACAACAGCATGGAACGATGAGCTGCCCAAGGAATGAGCAAGTAAAATGGGAATATCATACATGCAATGTTACTTAACTTGGCTCTTTCATTCTCAGAAAACAGTCAGAAAACATGAGACTGGTAGATAGTTTAGTCATGTATAATGAAGAAAGTGATATAACCACTATAAAGGTAGAACGATAGTTGGTGTCATCATATAGATGACAGGTAGATGCAACTACTATCCAACTATGAGTAACATGACTACTATAAGTGGAAATGCTAGGGAGGGAATGACTTAAAATTGGCATGGGATATTATACTTAAAGACGATGTGGATTTATTTAATCTAGTGCAAATGGAATTCATGAATTCCATGGGGATGACCACAATTAATGGGGACAAGGCTTAGTTTGGTATTATTTGGCTGAAACATGTATTTACATTAATACTTCATTGTACCTCGCCAAGAAAATGTAGCATCCACAATAACAGTTGCCTAGTTGAATGTCAATACTATGGTGGTCAAATCACAGCCAATATATAAAAAAAGGGGTGCGATCTTTAGCATATCACATGTCCATAGACTGGACACACAGCTATGCATCAATATTCACACCAAGTGCCAATATCACACAACTCCATTCATCTATAAGGACACTAAATTACAACGTAATTAGAACTTAATGTGCTTATGCCAAGCAGCTTTTCTATGCAACTTGGTGGTATGGCTTGGCATCAACTTATAGACTGGAATAAGAGAGAGTGACATATCAGAAAATCATAAAACAGCCAAGAACATTATGCAATCTCTTCAATAGGCAAAGCATCATGCGAAGAACAGAATAAGAGGAAGGGTAAGTTCATCATTTTTCCGATCAAGCTGGTCAATCCCCAATAGAATGAAACCATGAAGCATTGGATTCAATGCCAACATTAAAAAATAAATGTTTCCAAATATGCAATGGTACATTATTTTATTTCATATAGTTTGATTGGAATTTTCATCTTTCTGGAATGAATAAGTGACCTGGCTCTTACAAATAAGGAATGGAACTGCAAAAATATTTCATTCCAAATATAAGATTTTGAAGCATTAAAACAGTCTCAAATTTTGATTCACACAAAATAGGGTGCTGCCTTCACATATTAAGCATGCATGAACAGATGCAACACAGTACGATGTTTGATGATCCCACTAATTTGTGGCCATTTGCATGACTCTGTTCTTACATAGAGACTCTAGATAGGTTATTTTATTGTGTGCCCACGTTTGACTCTCTAAGCCGACCTGCCAAAACTTTCCTCAATTACTTGCATCTTTTACCATACTTCAACTTGGCTCAGACTTGCATGAAAAGCTTTAAGCACAATTTATATGCTTGATAGGCTTAAGATGCTGCTAATATACGGTATTTTCTTCATATATGTGCAAAGTGATAGAATAGCACATGAATCATGTGTTGAATGGTTGCTAGTAGAAGTCAAATGTGAGCACCATTTCCAAAAGCAGCATCCTAATGAACAACTAATGAACAAAGGATGGCAATATAGCACTTAAATGTGCAATTCTGTGAAATACATCTCAATATTGAAATTGACACCCAAATATGTGCTGTCTAGTTTTATACTCTTACTACTATATATTTTGGCAATCACTGGTCCTCTATATATGATAATTACAGAGAATAAAACTTTAGCACTAACTTTGATCACAGAGACTTGCAATCAACCCAATAAATCAGAAGAAATGCAATTAAAAAACAGGCTCCCAAGAACCATTAAACCAAAACATTAACAGCTAGTTTGGATTAGGTGTTTTGGAATGAAAAGAAAAGGAATGATTATATATTACTTCAATCACTTGTTTTAATAACTAAAGAGAGAAACGAAGAGAAATGAAAAAGAATGGAGATTTGGAGAGAGAAAAAAAGCTTCTTAAATGCTAGTGTTTTATTATACCCATTCCCTCTAAAAACAAATGAATTAAGTTCTATTAGTTTAAAATGGGGCTAGTTTAGTAAAATTATGTAAGAACTTTCTTTTCTTTTCTAATATGTAAACTAACTATACAAGATAGGAGAGCAACGATCATCTTTTCTCTCCCGGTTATCCAAACAAGTTGAAGAGAGAACACAACCATTTCACTTTTTTTCTTTTCTTTCATTACACAGGCAATCTTTTTTTCCCTTTTATCTCCTGGATTTCCAAACGGACTGTAAACATTTCCAAAGTGGATACCCCCAAATTTATACAGATGTTTAAGTTTATATACGCATGTGATGTGTTGTGTATACAGAGCGTACCGAGTATACACGATCATTCATTACCTGCTTAGCCCTGTAGCCCAAACGGCGAGCCTTGTCAGGGCGAGTAGGGCGAGTGACCCGAACAATGGAAGGAAGCTGGCGGTACTCCCAGCACCTTACCCTCAGCAAGAACCTCATCACATCTGATTGCTTCTTCCTCCATAGCTCCGATACATAAGTGTAAGCCCCTATTCCTCACCCAAAAACACAGATCAGAAACATCATATATGTGTTTGAATGAACAGATTCAAAAATACAGAGCTAAAACGTGTGTACCGTAAAGCACGATTCAAAAGTGAATATAAATTCAAATTTTCAGATCAAATGAATCAGTCAGCAAAACACATAAATGATGTCGAAAGACTAGATCTCATAACTGCGCCCGCGCCCGCGCCCGCGGGCACACACATACCCATGGATCACAGCTGCCACTCGCAGATCCCGTACCAGTCTAAGGCGTTTGTAGAGAAACCCTGGTTAGGGTTTCATATAAGAGGAGAAGAGGTTTGGAATGCAGTTTGGGCTTCAACTTGGGCTTCATGCCTCTCGTTACCTTGTAGTCTCTCGTTAAATTGTAGTCTCAAATAGGCCCAAATATAGGACACTACATGAAAACCGGACATTACAAATTTAATTAATTCGTTGACATCCTTAAACTAAATGAAAATCAGATATTACAAATTTAATTAATTCATTGACATCCTTAAACACGTAATTTAGCAATTAATTATTAAAAAAATCATACCACTATTATTATAATTTATTATTTGTAATATATTAATATTAAGATCAAAATATAAATAAAGATTTTGTATTTATTAGATATCATTACATTATATTAAAAAAAATTTTGACTTATGTATTTCTAGATTCTATACAATTAAAATATACAAAAATAATTGAAAAATGTTTTCTAGATTGATGATAAAAATGAAATGCTATTTTTAAATTTTAAAATATATAACACCTAACTTATTCTCTAAGTTAGTGAAATAATTGCTTTTTATTTCTAAGTTCATAGTTTTTGCAGTACCTATAAAATAAAAAACCTATTCAAAAAGATTATTTAATTCTCCAAAAAGGATCAATTGAAACCTTTTAATTATTTTTGCTAAATCAACACATTTTCCCTAAGAGTCGGTAAATAGTTCTGCTATGAAAAAAATTATGATAAAAAACACTCATTTTTTGATGGAAAAAGTAATAAATTAAGGAATTTAATGAATGTTCTATTGTTCCTGTATTAGTTAAAAGGTTAATGATTACATATTTATTAAAGTCAATGATCATTTTTTTGGGAAGTGTTTTTTTTTTAAATTTAAAATTTTAAGTAAAAAATTAATCAACACTTTTAAAAGTTAAGAAACTAACTATGGCCGGATAATTATTTATTTACTTATTTTATTTTATTTTATTTTATTTTTAGTAAAATTTTTTAATTATTTAATTAAATAATTATACTTTTTAATTTCTTTTATCGAGATGAATCGAAAAAATAAATTTTTTTAATAAAAAATTTAAAAAAAGTTTAGAAAAAATCAAAATAAACCAATAAGTCAAATTTTGTGTTACTTATTTTTGTCTTTAGTGAATTTTTTTAATCTTTTGATCAATTTTTTTTTTTACTTTTTTGGTTCATCTCATCGATATGATTTGAAAATATAAATTTTTAAAATCAAATTATAAAAAAAGTTCAGAAAAAAACAAAAATTACCAAAATTAGCCCAAATACGGCCAATATATAGCAATACTATAACAGATATATTTAACATATATTAGCCCAATAAAAAACTAATAAATTGGTAAAAACACATTTTTTCAGCAAAATGGTAAGAAAGCATGCAAATTGATGGAAAGGGTACTTTTTTGGAAATCTATGCAAATTGATAGGAAATATAAGCGTAATTTAAGCAGAATAAATTAGTAAAAAAATATATATTTGAAATAAATAAATATTGATATGTGCCAAAATTAGATAGTCAAAAATAATTTAATACAGATATAAGTATAATTAATGTAGAACAATCATAAACTGACATGTGTTATTATTACTATTAAAAAAATTTGAAAATTTGATAAAATTGGGATGAGAGTTTTGAGGTCAAAGAAATTGTGATGTTTTACCGTAATATAATAGATAGATTATATATTGTGTTTTGATACATTCGCATGTTTTGATATAGGATTAAATAAGGAATGTGACTATTTAAAAATAATCTCATATAGTGTTATATTTAAAAAACATTTTACGGGGTTAAAAAAATCCTCTACAACCAACCTAACACTATATTGTTGAGATTATTCTAATCTCATAGTTGTTTCAGATTTAAATTTCAAAAAAATTGTTTTATTTTTAAATATTATTATTTTTTTGATTAATTTTTTTTATTTTTTATATCATTTTAATAAAATAAACTAAAAGAGTAAAAAAAATAATCATAAGATAAAATTTCTTTACATAATATAAAATTAAATAAATAAATAATTATTCCAAACGAAACATTAATATTGGCAAGGCTCGGATAAATATGTAGCGCTCTATTTGGAATGGGATTGGCTTAGATCGCATGGATAATTAACATTGTGAATTTTAAGTGTCTGTGTGTATTTGTATGTATATATATATAATAGGTGATTATAGATAAAAAATATATATATACAATAAAAATTTAATTCATATTCAATTAAAGTAAAACAAAGAATTAATTAAAAATTATAAAATCATTTGTAACTACTAAATAAAAAAATAATTCAAAACTTAATATTAATAATACCAACCACGAATAGAGGATTACTAAACCAAATTCATCGAACCATTTATCTCACTCCAACAACACAAATGTATTTGTCTTTGAAAAACAATTTCTGAATTGGTTGATCTTTATATTTTCTAAATTAGTCAAATTATTATATTTCTTATAACTCTTAAACAAGCCCAAAAAATAAAATTTTTTTTTGAGCAAAATATAAAAAAATTTAAAAAACAAAAATAAATCAATAAATTAAATTTTTTATTGTGTATTTTTATTTTTAACAAACTCTTTTTTTATCTTTTAACCAATAACCAATTTTTTTTACTTTTTTGGGTTCCACAATCCAAAAAATTAATAAAAAGATTAGTTAAAAAAATCTTTAAAAACGCAAAAATATCCCAAAAGGGCCAGTCTTGACTCATCCCTGAAAAATTAGGGATGCACAAGGATCAAGATGACAACAGAAAAGTTATAAGATTTTCTGTTAGGAACCATCAAATATCAACTAATAAAATGACAACAGAAAAACACTACAATATTTTTATAAGTTTATATAACACAGAATGAACTTAGAAAGAACAAAGGAACCAGGCACAAAAATGTTTTTTTTTTTCAAGAAAAAATTCAAGGAATTTGTGACACAAGATGAAACAGCCTACACTGTAAGTACCGACTTTTAAGTTAATAAATTCCGAGAAATAGAACTTATGAAGGTCATCCAACAGAGACAACTACCAACTGAATTTAAACCAAACTGCACATTATTTTTCTTGTATTAACATGATCTTTAGCGACCGCACCCGACAACCCAAATCCCGAAATAGAAACCTTAACTGCTAAACGGCATGGATGGGATTGCTGCTGGAGTTAACGGGCGAACTCCCGGGGGTAGGATTAGCATGGAAAGCCGACTGCCGGCTAGAGCCTTCGAGAAGTTTGGCCGAGAGAGAGGAGGGCCCGGCATTTCCAAGGGATTCCCCTCCTAAGCTGAGTTTTGACATGCCAACTAGCTCATCAACATTAATTGGGCTCTTTGAATGAACTGCTGTTGGCTTAAGCACCTCATGGGTCTCAGTTTTATTTGGCTCTGCAGCGTGCCCAGGCCAAAATGGAACAGAAAATGGTAAGATTGGAGATATATAAGCAGGAAAGACGACAGGGTAACAGCACTGTAAACTGTCTGGCCTTTGCAGTACAGGTTCCCCATCATTGGAATTGGTAGAATCCATTGATTCACATTCTTCGTCTAGAGCAGGAGCAGCAGGAAGTGGATTCATTGTTTGTGTCTCGGTCTGTGGAGGGTTGACGGCGAAGAAATCATGAGATGTGATTGGAGTATCGACTGACTGCAGAATATGTAAGAATAGAGGCATATAAGTGACAAGTACTTGTACAGATAAACGGACTCAAGTGAAAAGCGTTAAATTCAGCTAATTCTCGTGTTCAAAGAGGCAAGGACATGGCTACATTTCATGTTTCTGTATATATGTGTGTGTGTGTGTGTGTGTGTGTGTGTGTTTTAGGATAAAATGTTCACAAAACACACAATGGTAGCGATACTTTTATGTATGCTATACCAGACTACGTAGGAGTTTTTCAATTAAGTATAGAAATACATACCTAACACCCTTTTACACTCCAAACTTGGGTTCTTCAAATTTGAAAGAGGCAATTTAACATAGATTCAAATACCGAATTTGCATGGATCTTAAAACAGAAACCAAACTACAATGGTCCAACTTGAGCTATTGAAAAAGAAATTACTCAAATATACCCTCTCCTAAGGATGCACGTGACATTTTGAGAAGTGAAGGAAAATATAGGTAATTAATGATACAGAATAGCCAATATATCATAGAGCATAATTAATTGAATATATGGCCCATAACATAAAAGAATGGTGTAAAAAGATGCATGTAGCTAATCCTAATTAATTGGGACAAAGACTTAGTTTGATTTGGTTAATAGCCAATATATGAAGCAGAATATTTGGAAGGGTTATCCATATACCCACAGGGTGAATAAAAGAAAGAAATGGACATATCCCCTCCCAATGCATTTATGTCACATGTCATGTTGTCACTAATGTTATCCATAGCCATGAGAATCTTCATTCTTCAGTAAAGATAAGTGGAATTTAATATTGAGCATGCAAGTGGTTGGATGCGTGCATATATTGCTTTTATTTTTTCCTTTTTTAAGCATTGACACAAGCTTCCTGAAGGAAAAAGGAAGAGAGAGAGAGAGAGAGAGAGAGAGAGAGGAGATACTAACGTCATCTGATACAATGTCAAATAGACTGGAACGTCTTTTTCTCCTAGACACATTGCTTTGCCTAATGAAATATTTTTGGGCATGGCTGGCCACCTGCGTAGGCGTTCTTGATATTACATAATTGCGTGATATCCCTCGCCAATCACCTTTGCCAAGCTTTTGCAAACCAAGTAGAAACATCCGATGTTCCTCTTCAGTCCATGGAACACCTGCAAATTGACTTAAAACATTGTTGGGGCAAGCAACAGCAAACAAAACATAATGTGATACTGAAAAATGAGTCATGATAAACAGGGGGCATTCAGTTAAATGAACAAGGAAATGCACATAGAACATAATACATGAGACATGAGAAATGTACATTCTGCCCACTAAAAAGTTCCAAGTTATTGAAAATGATAAATCACACTATAGCAGACAACCTTTGGAAAGTATTAAAGTGATTTTGCTGCTGAAGTTGCAAGTACTCCTTACAACAGAACTTAAAAGAATGACCTTTTCTCAATGTTTAAATCTTCACACCCTCGAAGGTCAAAATCCTCAAGAATACAGAGATTAACATTGAACTATAATTCCATAGCTTAACAACATTACTAGCAATAATTCAAATTAATAAGAACTCCATACCAATTGGAGATTTTCTCTCGGTAGAAGCAGCGTCACCACCCTTTCTCTCTCTACAAATCCCATTGCTCAATCAGTAAGTGGTTTGAATATCTATTTGCACAAGAGATAACACAAAAGCTGTTGTCATTCTAGTTTTTTTTTTTGCATTATACCTTCATTTGTATTCGTTTGCGAAAGTTTCACTACCCATTCCCTTTTAAGTATTTGCAAAAATTTGAGCTCCAAAGAATCAGAATTCATCTTTTTAACAGTTATATGCTGTTTCTGTGTTCAATTATTACAATTGTAATAAGAACTGTGTTTGATTGGATTTGGTGTCAAATTGTGCAGGGTTCCTAAAAATTATAAGTATTGTTGTGGTTGATTCAAGTAAGAGTGATTAATGTAATAGCGACGATGTTGGTGATCCAAGGCACTGGGGGTTTTCTTGGTGGTGCAGGTAGCAAACCATGTGGTTTCGCAATCATAGGTATAGAGGTGGTCTGTTGGCATTGGAGATGGCAATGGGTGGTGGCGTGGGGAAGAAATGAATGGGGAGCTTCTAAACCTATCCCAAATTCTCATTGTACGCCCCTACCTGACCCATACATTGTAACTCTTGTAGCTTAGGTAGAAAATTTCTGTACCTTACAAAGAAAGTACAAGAACGTGATAGTTCCTTTTTGCACTTAGAGAATGATCACATGAATTTTCCCTCACCAATTTTCATCTGATTTCTTAACCAGCAGTATTGATTAGACAAAATTGACACAAGTTGAAAAATTAAAGGTTAAGATTGACGTAATTGAAATTGTGATGACCAAATTGGCCCATGTGGCAAACTATAGGGATATCAGGAATAATTCTCCCTTCAAGAAAATCAGGATTAAAAATTTAGTAACTGATAATAAATGCAAAGAAGCTTTACATTAATTATTTTACAAGAGGAAATAACTGAAATGTGCCTAGAAATTGATGAGAAAGCATAGTAATTCGGTTGGTTCCTAAGAAATTGATAAGGAAAAAGCAATTACAATTATGGATCATAGGTCCAATATTGGTTCGTACATTAAAAGAAAAACAAGGACCCAACTGAGCTTATCAAATCCGTTTTCACTCCCTAAATTTTGAATCCAATAATTTTCTATGGAAACCAAAAATGGAGGGGAAAATCGATCTTCACCACTAAAAAACTGAAAAAGAAATCAATTTGGATATGAACATGTTACATCGTATAAATCACCAAGTATTCGCAAGCCCACAATTTTTGGAAATATAGAGTGATTAATGCGGTGTAATATGAATTGTCTCCACAGTTTTTTTTTTCTTAATAAAAATAAAAGATCAAGATCGGGTGAAACCGAGTCCTGCCTCGTTCAATTCCGAATCTAATTCTTCACAATAAACATCATAAAAAAAATCAATTTTCACAGATCCACATATTCAAAACTAAAACCATTGAACCCATAAATTAAAACACAAACAAAGAAAATTAATATCTACACACGCGCGTACACGAATGAGACGAACCTTTCTTTCTTTCCCGACTCGATGACGACCCCGGAACAAAATCCTCCGACGCGTACCCATCGGCAGCGGCGGCACCGTGGTCCGGAGTGTCGCCGGAGGAATCGTGGTTGATGTTTCCGGCGCCGCCGTTTTGAGGGGTACCGTTATTGGATCCGGTGTAGTGAGACAAGTTACCCATACTCGCACTCTTCCTGATCGATCCATCCGTCAACCGGACCCCAAAAAGCTTCACTCCCCGGTTCGGGCAGGTTCGAGAGTTGTGGCCATTGTGGCTGCAATGAGAGCACCGCCGAGTCATGGCCGGTTCACCACCGCCGCCGCCGCCGCCACACCTGACTCGACCTCCACGGACAACTCACTGAGTCACGCGATGTGTATATACATAGATAACGTGTATCTATATATGGAGAGAGAGAGAGAGAGAGAGAGGTTGAAAGACAGTTTGTGGAGGATATGTTTTTGAGAGAGAGAGAGAGAGAGAGAGAGAAAAGGGGGCTGCATGTGGTTTGAGCATCTCTAGGAAGCAGATTTATTTGACAAAAGTGTAGGGGTAAATTAGGGACTTGATTTTGATGCTAATTACGGAATTAACCGAGGGCGGTGGTTTATAGGGAGGTTAAAATATACAAGGTAAATAATATCACTGTTATTCTTTTTATTTTTTAAAATATTATTTTATATTTTTATTTTTTAAAAATTATAACACTTAGATCTAAATTAATTTTTCGTCAACAAAAAATACTGTTTCAACAGTATTTTACTGTTGAAATAGTATTTTCACTGTTTTTTTTTATTTTTTTATTTTTTTATTTTGTAATTACAAATCTTATTTAAAATTTTATAATTAAAAAATAAAAAATACAAAAATAAGTAAAAAAAAGCAAAAAATTTAATTTATTAATTTATTTTTATTTTTAAGTTTTTAATTTTGATAAAAAAAATATTAATTTCTATAGTGAAA
>JAULJZ010042046.1:0-36875 GCA_032270985.1 Heliamphora pulchella
TGTATGTGTATCATTTCTTTGATATGCATGGATGTCCGATATTCTGTATAGTATTTAATCTGGTGTGTAGAGTACGGTTTGCACACAGAATATCAGTTTTTAGGTTCTTGAAGAATATAAGTTTTATGTTCACAGTTTAGATAGAAATGGACATATTATCGGTACGACTGTGGTACAGAGTTTTAGTAGGCCTGTCTTGGTTTCGGGGAACAGATAATAGCCTCGTCTATTGTTCTGACTCTCTGTGCCAGTACATTTTTTGTATTGAACGGGACATTTAGGATAATTAATTTAGTACTGACTACTGACTATATAAATTAATTCACTCACCAAGATTATTATGAATAGTGCTTATCCTCTTAATCCTACAATAATTATTGATTTGCGTATATTTAATATTCGTTGTTTTGATTCATTAGAGGGTGCGATCTTATATAGGTCTATATTCCCGGTGAGTTGGATAACAGTATTATTTATATGGAAAATATTAATTATTGATGGAATCCACATCCCGAATGATCAGGATTGACGATACCCTCTTAAGGATGCTTATAAGTTTTGACTGGGCCAAACCCTGCAGGTGGATGCTTATAAGTTTTGACTGGGCCAAACCCTGCTGCTGGTTTTCCATAATTGCAAATACCGCTATGTGTCTTTCTTTAATTGCAAAAACCGCTGGTAGGTGTTTGTGTCCCACCAGAAGTCTTACTCATAATTACTCCCCAAGTCCTTGCTGTAACCCTATATATACGCGGGTAGGCTGAACCAGTTTGAGATTGATACATCATCATCAGATAGTTTATATATCATTATCATTGGGATATTATTTTTTGTCTTTCAAAGACTTAAATATATCGGGGTTCTGCCGGTACAAGTTTTCGAAGGATCGTAACCCACACTACATTCGAGGATCGCGTAAGGGAATACAGTAGAAAATCTGACTGGAGCTTCTACTCGGAATCAAGTAGTAGTTGAATATTAAATCTACAAGTGGTATTCTTCTAAATTAACTTTGGTTGCACGGGTTTATTTTTGATCGTTCGACGTCAAAATTATTTATTTAGAGCCCATTTCGGCATTTTCCCGTTAAGTTAATTTTTTGTCGATAATCGTTTTTCAAAAATAATGATGTTGGTAGTTTTGCCTCCAACAAGCGGAATGAAGATTAAGACCTGAGACAGCGGTTGTTGGATCTCTGACGTAACATAGAGAGTTACATTACCTTGGTTAGTCAGTTTTTGAGAAATGGAAATGTGAAGATGTAATGTTATGTTTTTGAATTCTTTGAATATTGTAATTGAGGGTTGGAATCCCGTATTGTAAGGCCTTAGAGCCATATATATTCATGTTGTGTATGCAAGTGAGGCCGTCTATCGTGTAATGATTGAACACCTTAGCTCCTGTTTTTGGTGATTTTTGTTAATGAAGTTGAGATCTTACTTTTCATGGAAAAGATGGACAATTTAAGCTTATATGTGTATTTCAGATCTTGTTTCAAGAGTTTGAATTCATGTTTCAAGAAAGAGAAGAAATGGTTGCTATCCTCAGCTTTAGAAAAATTTTCATGGTTTTGGGAAAAGAGGTCTCGGGTGCTTGACCGCTCGAGCGGTCAGGAGTCTGCTCGAGCGGGGTTCGCTGGGTATGCTTTGTTGGCAAATGGTTAAAAATAAGCTATTTCTAAAGGAGCTTTAGACATAAATGGGTTGTTTAAGAGCAAAATTTTTAGAATTATATTCGGATTATATTAAAACGGTCTCGAAGCGTTACAGAGCCTCTTGATCTGTCTGCTGAACTTCTAGCACCCGAGCAACAAACATAGGTTGAGAAACCACTGAAAATAAAGTCTCACCTTTCCCGGTCTCCCCGAGACCTAGATTAAACTCACCAACCTCTCCAAGCATGCCCCATTCTCATATAGCAATGGAAGATAACGAACCATGAGATCTCCTTCTAAGAGCGTTAGTCACGGCATTGGCCTTCCCCGGATGGTACAACAGTTCAAAGTCATAATCTTCCAGAAACTCTATCCACCGTCGTTGGCATAGATTCAGGTCCTTCTGTGAAAACATTAGAGAAAACCTCAAAATGTTCACCATAGAGATAGTGTCGCCATGCCTTCAAGGCAAAGACCACGACTGCTAACTCCAAATCATGTGTCAGATAATTCTTCTCATGAGTTTTCAACTGTCGGGATCCATAAGCTACAACCTTACATTTCTGCATCAGAACACAACCCAAACCGTCATGCGACGCATCACAATACCCTGTGTAACCCAAACCTCATTCTGAATTAATTAACACTAGTGCACTAATCAACCTCTTCTTTAACTCTTGAAACGCTAACTCACAGGACTCACTCCAAATGAACATGGCCCCCTATCACGTAAGACACGTCATTAGCGCGGCAAGTCTAGAATAGTCTTTCACGAACCGCCGGTAGTAACATGCCAAACCCAAAAAGCTACGAATCTCAAACACATTCTTCGGTTGTTCCCAATCCATCACTGCGTCAGTCTTCGAAGAATCCACTGATACTCTATCCCTTGATACCATGTGTCCAAGAAATCTTACCTCAGACATCCTAAATTAACACTTCTCAAACTTCGCATGTAGACGATGCTCTCTTAAAAGCTGTAGAACAATACGTAGGTGTTCCTCATGCATCTCCCTCATAGGTGAGTAGATAAGAATATCATCCACGAATACAACAACAAAACTGTTCAGATACAGATAAAAGATACTGTTCATCAAATCTATGAATGTCGCATGAGCGTTCGTCAAATCGAATGGCATAACAAAAAACTCTTAGTGACCATAACGAGTCCAAAAGGTAGTCTTCGCTATGTCTTCGTCCCTAATCCTCAACTGATGATACCATGACCTCAGATCGATCTTCAAAAAATAACTCGAACCCTTTAGCTGGTCAAACAAGTCATCAATCCTCGGCATAGGATACTTATTTTTCACCGTTACTTGATTCAACTTTCGATAGTCAATACACAACCTCAAAGACCCATCCTACCTTTTTGCGAACAGAGCTGGAGCTCCCCACAGTGACGTACTCAGACATATAAATCTCTTATCAAGCAGCTCTTGAAGCTATACCTTGAGTTCTCACAACTCAGCTGGTGCAAAATGATAAGATGGCATCGAAATAAGAGTAGCTCCCGAAACAAGATCGATAGAAAAATCTACCTCACAACTCGGTGGCATCTTAAACTGATCGTTAGGGTAAACATCTGGATAGTCACAAACCATAAGGGGAACCTCCCCACGAACCTTAATTGCCTCATCTAACATGAGATTACAAAAGAGGAAACCCAAGTCTCCTCGATTCCGAACAACAGCGGGCATAAACACTAAACCCTCATCCCGATTGCCCACAAAATAGAAGCAATCACCCTTAGGTGTACAAATCGATACCCTGCGTTGATCGCAATCGATAAAGGCACGATAGGTGGTCAGCCAGTCCATCCCTAGGATGATATCAAACGTAGTTATGTCTAGAATGATGAAATCAAACTCTAAACAGTGACCGACGACCTCCAACTCACAAGATCTACAGACTTGACCCAACGCCACACTCCCACTGACTTGGGTCTCTACACACAACGCACTACCCAACGAGTCTATTTCCAACCCCAATGCAGATGCAAAAGCATATGAAATAAAGAAATGCGATGCTCCTATGTCGATAAGAGCACTGGCCCATGATCTATGCACTAAGAGAGTACCTCTAATCATTGATGTAGTAACTGCATCAGGCACAATCGGTGTGTTGGAAGAACCGGGATCTAGAAGAGCGTACACTCGGCCCTGCGTTCCCCTAGTCTATCCACCATAGCCTTGGACTATCGACTACTGCACGGACTGTACTGAGGCACTCCCGTCTGCAATCTTAGCCGCTTGAGTCACAGGCTACTAATAAATCTGTCATCCCTACATGGGCGGAACAACTGGTGCACTTGCTGTGCTCTGTACACTCCCTCCCCAAGGGAAGTTCCTACAAATGTGTCATGACTGGCCACATCCATAACAAATTGGTGGCTCTCTCTCCTACACTGAATTCTAAGACTGTCCTTCTGTGGACAATTCGTCACTCGGTGCCCGGGCTATCTGCACCGATAACAGATGATCTCTCTCTGCTCTGACCTTCCTGACGAAGCCTTGGAAGGTGCCAGTATAGAAAACTGCTGTTGGGACCCCAAGGGACACGGGCCAGGGGTAAAGAACCTTTGCCTCTTGTTGGAGCGCCCACCTGACTGAGTATCCATTCCAAACCCTAGTTTCTCCTTTTTCAAATCAAATCATCGCTAATAACAACCGCAAGATAGATTTTTCCTAAATCATATTTTAAGCCCATAAACAATATGCTTAAACATTTCTCACAAACCTAGGGTTTCGAAAATATAAGTTTTTCATGCTTTTAAGAAAATCTAATGAAAATACAACTCATATACATACAATGATCAAGATTAGTCTTAAATTCTATCTCTTTGATGTCTAAACCTCAAGAACCAAGCTCTAATAAGCTTCAACAACATAGATCTCCAATCGAATGATGAGAAGCATGTCTCCAACATGTAGCTCAGGCCTCTAACGGCGTATAGACTAAGGAGAGCAAGAAAGATCCACCAAAGGAGGATATGAGGAGCTCCAAGATGCTTTAAAGGTTAATAAAATCCCTAACTCGTGACATTAAAATTGATCTGGCGACAGTCCGCTCGAGCGAACTTGGGGCTACTCAAGCGGTCCCCACTTACCTGAACTCTCTGCATCTATATGCTCGAGCTGGAGCTAGGTCGCTTGAGTGGTCATCGCTGAAAAGAACCTCGAACACAAGATGTCTATATAGGTCAAATTATAAGCCAAACACTTCAAAATTCTATAAAATAATCCTCAATAATTTTCCTTATGTAATACCAAGCATATGATTATCGTCATCAAGATAAAATTTCAATTCCTTTGCACACTTAAACCCATTTCCATCTTCCACATGAGGCCCCATAATAAGCTTTAATTAATTCTCAAAATAAAAAGGGACTGGGTCCCTACAACCTCCCCCTCTTAGAAAATTTCATCTCCAAAATTCGAGGGATGCACCGGATATCTATTGTTTTTAGAAAATTATTCTTTCTCTTTTTAAAAACAAAAATCCAAGATAACTTGACATCCTTTTTGAAAAATTGAGTCGCCACTTAGTTTTTGAGAAAAACTAAAAAAAACAAAAAGAAGGCTGCGGGTCTTTTAAAAAATGTAACCCGAGAAGAAGAGGGTTCAGGGGCTAAGGTACAAAAAGGGAAGGTGTTAGGCACCTTTTTCGCCCAATCGTAAGGTTAGCCTCTACTTTGTCAATATTGGTTCTCGTTGTAAACTTTTTAAAGGTGACATATACAGAATGGAGGGGTTAAAGAGAGTTAAACAAAAGCAAGCAACGAAACAAAAACTTAACTACGATCCTAGGGTCATGCAACTTGGATATTATTTTTAGATATGCCACACGTATTGTTTTAGTAAAGTAAAGTGAAAAACATGCGGGTAAGCGATAAAACAAATAAGTAAGTTTCTAAGGGTCATGCAACAATGTTTCTGTTTCTATACAAGTAATATTTTTAAACAAAATATACATGGTATTAAATATGAAAAACATAACATTTAAAACTCCTTTCCATGTTACTGGTCTTACCAAAACCTCACGGTCGTAGCCGATGGATGTCCTGGCCGTAACAAGAAAAGAAGACAAAAAGTGCGGCCATCATAATTGTATAATCTCATAATATAAAGATATGGAGGTACATAGAATAGAGATCATAATCCATTTGGTATAGGCCAGATCTGCCTTCTATTACCCAATAGGAAACTAAACAGAGATACAAAAAGAGAAAAATACTAAACAGAGCAATAAGAGGTTGTACAAACTTGAAATAAACAGATAACAGAGAGTTTTGAAGAGAGTTTGAATGTTTCTGGCCTTAAAACAATCTCACGGTCATAACAACAAGATATGGCGGCCGTGAATATAAAGAGGCATAAATGTACTAGCTCTTATAAAAAGTGCACGGCAATAATTGTTGGCTTAACAAAACATACGGCCGTTATGTTCCAGAACCTTAGAAAGCTTTGAATGTGTTTAGTGTGCTTGTGAGCATCGAAACATAATGTAAATAACTATAAATATACGAAACAAAGAGGTATGAATATACTGCTAATAATGAAAAACTCAGAGGAAATAAATATTTATATTGAAATGAATGATAAACAAGCGATAAAACAATGGAAACCTTATCCACACACCCACGGGAGAAGAAGATGGGGGTTTAAGAAGAGTCGTGGGATTCTAAGATTATCTTGTTTGAATATCTACCTCGAATGGCCCCTCAGTGGTGAGAATGCGACACCTCCAAGCCAATATACGTGCTCTAAGAACTCCTCTAAGGCAAGCAAGAATAGGAACGAGACTTAAAAAGTAGAGAATGGATGGGAGAATATTGAATGGGAGAGTATTTTAATAGAGTTTAGGCCTCTAGGTATGTCTCTCTCTTGTTCTGCTTGGAGTTGCTGCTTATTTATAAGTAAGGCGAGCAACACAAACCCCTTTTAGGATGCTGCCACCTATCCAAAAAGGGGTAATAGTGACGACCACTAGCTTTTTGATTTTGTGCAGTACAGACCACTACCTTTATGGTTGTTAAAAGGACAATTATGACTTTCAAAAGTCACGGCTGGGTGAAAAAGTAATGGCCGTGACAAAGAAAGTCACGGCTTGATTTAGGATTTTCAAAAAAAATTATGGCCGTGAGAGTAAGGACACGGCCTGTTCTAGAATTTTCAAAAAGGTAGCGGCCGTGTGGATGGGAATGTCACGGCCTAAAAGTTTTTTTTAGGATTTTTTAGATTTTGAGCCATATTCGTGATTTTGTTTGCTTGGGAGTATCTTTGAGTATGATTCTCAAACTTTCGTCATAGGGGTACAATCAAGATGGGTGCCTAAGATTCGACTTGGTCAGATTGGGGTGTCTAAGTTGCCCCTCTTTGACAGAGCTTGCAGCAACTCGTGGTGCAAGTAAATGCCAAAGCTCTAGAGTCAAACCGATCCAACAAGACGCCAATCTTAGGCACAAACAAAACATGCAATTGGATTGGTAGAGGATGGAGAATGTTTAGGATTACATATGTGTCCAAACACTATACAAGCTGTACATTTGGGAGGGAGCCACTGATTCTCCACCCAGACTGCCACCACGTCGCCATTGATCTTCACTATCACCTCATTCGGGAGTTCATTTCCTGCAGAAATTTCAATACACACCTTTACATAGTCTAACCTTTTCTTAGTTGCTGTGGCTTGATCAACAAGTATATGTTTGCCAATGGTGCTAGCAATCTTGCTGAGACTTGAAGCAGTCCAGCATTCCAACGGTAGTTTATGAAGTTTAACCCACGTTGCGATTGAGGAAGGGTGGGCTGTAGAAGGAACCAACATTCTCCTCCATTCAGTTAGAACCAAATAACACTTGGAGAAGAAATATGGACCTCCTTCCAAGATTTTCAGCTTAGTGGTTTCATCTTTGAACTGAAAGAAAAAACACGGGCCTATTAGTTTAATCGATTCTGGAGCATACTCCTTTCACACTGCCCTTGCATTGGCACTGAGGAGAATATATGGCATTTTTCCATCTAGAAAATACCCAATAAGGCAATGGTTCCAGGGGTTAGTGTCAACATCAGACTCATCCAGTTCCATAACAGGTTCATTACCATGTTGCATATCAGGAAAATGCTCAAGTTTCATGACTTTAGAGGGGGCCTGAGCCTTGAAAAAGGAGGACCAGTCATTAGGTTTACCTGGGTTGGGATAAGGTGCTTGAGCACTCTTATGTGATCCCTTAGGGTGCTCTTTGGATTAGATGTAGAGGGGTCGGAGGAATCTCCAACTCCAGCCACATTAGGGGTTGCTATAAATGAGGTGTTAGAGTTCTCTGGAACAGGGGAGGGACCAAAAAAGGAACTTTGTGGGCAAACCTGTGATAATGGAACCGTAGGATTTGATTTAATTTATGAACTGAGAAGAACATAACAGAGTCTTGAATAGGGTTGCGGAGAAGCGGTGACCACCGCTTGGACCCCCGATTGTAAGGATTGGACAATGCAGGGTTTGGATTGGGGGTGGAAAACACTCCTCTGCTTCCTACGTACTTCAATGGAGTCCATAGCAAGGGAGAATGGTGCAGCTGCCATAGAAATTATAGGTGAGTTCGCCACTCTAGGGTAACACCAAAGAACACCGAGAGTGAGGGAGAGCCATTGTCGAAGCTTTAAGAATCGTCGTGGGTAGGCGGCGGCACCGGCGAGGTCGCTGCTGGTGGCACTGGGACGACGGCGGCTAGATGGTCGACGACGGGAGGCATCGCTCGCTCCTCACCGTGCGTCCCACCTTGCGTCACACACACTGAAGCATACTATCTCTTGTGCAGAGGGAGGTTACTTTTCTCCTTGATCATGTACCCCTATTGCAAAGGATCAGACCGGTCGTAGTTCATAGGGTAATGCATATGTTGCAAATAGGCTAATCATGCTGCATGACAAGTACAGTACGATATAAGAAACATTTTAAGTACACAGCACGGACCAAGAAAACATCAATCAATTTTAGGCCGCGAAAGGACCAATGAGGCTAAGGGCAGTTTAAGGTCATGCAGAAACCAACAAGTTAGTTTAAGATCATGAGGTGGACTAAACACTTGGGGGGAAAGTTTAAGGTCATGCGAGGACTAATAAGTCAATTTAAGGTCGTGAGGAGGATCGACTGTTCTAGGGGCAATTTAAGGTCATGCGAGGATCGAGGAGTCAGTTTTAGGTCATGAGGAGGACCGAAGGTGATAGGGGCAGTTTTAGGTCTTGTCGAGGATTGACGAGTCAATTTGAGGTCATGAGAAGGACCGAAGGTGCTAGGGATAGTTTGAGGTCGTGTCGAGGACCGAAGGTGCTAGCGATAGTTTGAGGTCGTGTCGAGGACCGACGAGTCAGTTCTAGGTGATGAGGAGGACTGAAGGTGTTAGGGACAGTTTTAGGTCATGTTGAGAACCGACGAGTCAATTTTAGATCATGAGGAGGACTAGACTTTTATAGGAGGGCCAAGCTTTTTCAGACGTGCGAGGAACGAGGAGTTAGTTTTATGTCACTAGGAGGACCGGAGATGTTAGGGATAGTTTTAGGTCGTGTCGAGGATCGACGAGTCAGTTTTAGGTTATGAGAAGGATCAAAGGTGCTAGTGATAGTTTTAGGTTGTGTCGAGGATCAACGAGTCAGTTTTAGGTCATGAGGAGGACCGAAGGTGGTAGGGACAATTTTAAGTCATGCGGAAATCGATATGTTAATTTAAGGTCATTAGGTGGACTAAACACTTGGGGGGGAAGTTTATGGTCATGCTGAGGCCGATACGTCGGTTTAAGGTTATGAGGACCAATCGTTCTAAGGGAATTTTAAGATCATTCGAGGACCAATGAGCCAATTTTAGGTCATGAGGAGGACCGAAGGTGCTAGGGACAGTTTTAAGTCGTGTCGAGGACCGACGAGTTAGGTTTAGGTCATGAGAAGGATCAAACTCTTACAGGAGGGGTAAGCTTTTTAGGTTGTGCGAGGACCAACAAGTCAGTTTTAGGTCATGAGGAGGACCGGAGATGTTAGGGACAATTTTAGGTCGTGTCGAGGACCGATGAGTCAGTTTTAAGTCATGAGGAGGATCAAAGGTGCTAGGGACAATTTTTGGTCGTGTCGAGGACCCACGAGTCCATTTAAGGTCATGAGGAGGACCAAAAGTGCTAGGAACAATTTTAGGTTGTGTCGAGGACCGGAAAGGCGAACTTATCAGTTTTAGCTCGTGACAAGGACCGAGGTTTTCAAAGGGGCATTCTGAATATAAAGACAAGCTAAAAGAGTCTTTAATTCGTTTAAGATCCACACTAGGGTAGCTCAAAGGTCTATAAAGGTAGGGGCATAAAAACATGGCGGCCGTTACTTTTGGAAGTGGCATCTTACACTATTATGCCCTAAGGAGATGGCCACTTGGACATAAAGTTCACGGCTGGTTGAAACGTTTAGATAAAAGTCATGGCCTGTGCAAAGAAATGTTGCAGCGTGGGCCAAGTTGTTGCGGCTGTTAGATTTAAAAGAGATGGACCTCGCGGTCATGAGGTCGATAGTAGTACATGGGTCTATGACAGGTTCGAAACTCTCATTCACGCGAACTGAGAATACTCTCTTCCTCTCATCTTTCTCACTCTTGTTCAAGCTCTCACACTCTCTCTCGACTCTCTACTTCCTCACTCTTGACTCTCATCTCTCATTCTCTCTCTTGGCTCTTTCTCGATTCTCTCACGATGTTTCTACTCTCGCTTCTCCTGCACCTATATTTTGTTGTAGTTGGGGGTGGTCTTGGGTTCATCGGCGACGATGCCGGAGGTGGTGGTGGTGGTGGTATGGTCGACGGTGGAGGCGGCGCAGGTGGTGGCAATAGCATTGGAGGCGGCGGTGGTAATGCCATGGGTGTGGGTGGAGGTGGCGTGGGTGGTGGCGCGGAAGGTGGTTGTGGTAACACGAATGATGATGAGGACATTCTACTCGAGAGAGGACGTGCGTCGGGCTAGCCGAAGCATTTCGATGCTGGGACCTCTCGCTCTTCATCACCGGTTGCAAAAATGGCTATGAAGAGGTTCATTCTTCTGGACGTGATAGCAGAGCGTGAGGTCCATCTCCGGCGTCGCAAGGATCATCTTTCTGCTAGGAACCTCGAGGTAAGCCTAAAACTTGAATCTTTACATGCTTTGATTATTTCGGGTATTCAAATTTAGTAGTCTTGTTTAGATTGGATTGGATTGAACTGAATTTGAATTCGTATTTGGACACTTGACTTGGATATTGAAAATTGAATTTGAGACTTGGACTTGATTAGGTTAGACCTTGACTCGAATTGGAAATGGAACATTGGACTTGGATCGAAATGTACCTTAAACTTATTGGGGTTGAACTCAAATTTCAGTTTAGGCTTGGATTTTGATTTTTGACTTTGAGTTAAATTGTAAAAACAGAGGTTCATTTGAACAAGAATCATGTTAAAATCTGAATTGGATATGAACTATTTTTTGAATTTGAATTGCATCATAGTTTAGAATGAATTGCTTGGATTGGATGAGCCATGAACTTGGATTAAAGTGGATCCTGAACTTAGATATTATAATCATTTGCTCTAAGTTTGAACAAACCATAAACTTGGATGGGATGAACTTTGAAATGAATAAATCTTATATCTTTGAGGAGGACCGACGATGCTAGGGGCAGTTTGAGGTCAAGTGGGGACTAATAAGTCAGTTTAAGGTCACGAGGAAGATCGAAGGTGCAAGGTGCAGTTTTAGGTCATGTGGGGTGTCACGCCCCAAATCCAGGGTTACGAGAAAAGCCCACAAAACCACTTTTTTAAAAAAAGGACAAGGTTTTATATTTAAGACACTTAACCAAAACCAAAATACACCATTTGGAAGCTAAAAGCTTACCCAAGGTTCTTCTGTCCAAAATGGCTTACATTCTATTCCATACATGCATAGTGTATCGCCTCAAGGCTTACAAAACACCCTTCCAGGAGCAGGTAATACATGTAACAGTACATGATTCCATAACAAAAAGGAAAACTTGAACAAAGTCTTCCACCACCTCGGGGTCTTCTAAATCAACCCTCGTGATCACCAACACCTGAAAAAGGTTTTTCACAAGTCCCACAATGTGAGCCGAAGCTCAATAGAAATATACTATAATGTAGTAAAGCAGGATATGCAATCATATAGCATAAAATCGACTCAGCCATATAAGCCTTAAAACGATTTTCCTACTAAAAAACCCCAAGTTTTCATTCGGCTCACACAGGCCTCAAATGGTTTTCATCCTTAAAACCACACATTTCATAGAATGCAAATACGTTTAACAGTGAAAGAAAATCAGTAATAAAATGTTATTTTTCACTCGGTTCACACAACCGACAATGATCCCTATGTACCGACTCTGTCACACCCGGGACAAAGGTAATAATTATAGACTCCTACCCATTACCCTAGACCCAAGCCATACAAAGACCTGCTAGGTAATGACAAGTTCTATACGGAGTCCCGACAAGGTACGCCTCACACAGGGGCAACCACTTCATTTACGGGGATTAACCCGAAAGAGCGAAGCACCTACTTGTGCAAAATTTTTGGACTTTTACCAAGGAGTAATGGCGGTCCGAATACACACGAACTGTCACGGTACATCTATCGAATAAAAAAATAATCCCGTAGCTCGACTACGAAAATATTTAAAATAGTACACTAATCATGTACAAAATATCTAATGGCTATCCGTGACGTCATCTATCAGTCATAGAGATCTAACAACATTTCTAAGATGTTTCCATCATTTCTACTAAAACTTTTAAAATCTAAGACTCATCTCCAAGGGTTAACTCTAAACCTCCAATACATGATTTTCAAGACTTTACAGAAATCTCTTCATTTTTAAACCTCTTTCTTGAAAGCCATGGACATCCACGCGTCCACAACATGTAATAAACCTTAAAAAAAACACAAAACATGCTTTTTATCCAAACAAACATGGTTTAAACCTAAAAAAACATCAACATTTATAGCATTTTTCAATGGTAGGAAAGCATATATCGCACGTAGCACACTTTAAAGATAAAATAGTCTAGGATCCTACCTCGTTGAGTTAAAAACTCGATGCCTCAAAATTTGAACTTCGTCGAAACGAGATTTTGTTCGGATGAACGCGAAGCCCTCGACACGGATACCAAGAATCCACTATTTGATCACTAAAAATCAAGCTCGGGCCCACCAAAAAGCTAGAGAGAAGGTGGAGGAAAAAGAAACTTGCTCAAGAAGTTAGGTTTTAAAATATCTTCCAAAAGGTTGATATTTATAAGCCCAGCTCCATACAGGAAGTTAGTCGACTGAACCTACCACATCAGTCGATTGAAAAGCTACTGAAAAACCCAAAAATTCTCCACCACCCTAGGTCAGTCGACTAAACCACCACTCAAGACACCCAGTCGACTGAACTCACCCGCTCAGTCGACTGAAAAGGTACTGCCAACACAAAACATTTCTCCAGTGTCCAGCCGACAGAAAAACTTCAAAACAGTTCACAACTCCAAAACCAACCAACCAACCAAACTAGCCTTTTTAAACCCAAATAAGTGTAAAACACATACATAAAACACATATAACATATGCTGTTCTAAAACGAAGAAGTAAAAACCAGCACATCGAATATACATGGGAAAAGAAAAGGAACCGGGTCTCACAACTCTCCCACCTTGAAGGAATTTCGTCCTCGAAACTCACTACAAGGTCACGAGATAAAAAACTCTGGGTATTTAGCATGAACTCCGGACCGAAGTTCCCACGTCGCTTCCTCAACACAATGATGAAGCCATAGAACCTTGACATAAGCAATGATCCTCCCTCTCAAAACTTGTTCCTTCGTGTCCAGGATCTTCACAGGTCGCTCATCATAAGTAACATCCTCATCTACCTGTAACTCAGCCCAATCCAGTACATGAGACAGGTCAGGCTCATACTTTCAAAGCATAGAAACGTGAAACACATTGTGCACAGATGCCAACTGAGGTGGTAAAGCCAGGCGATATGCCACCTCTTCAAACCTCTCAAGGATCTCGAATGGCCCAATAAAACACAGTGATAACTTTTCGCTATGGCCAAACCTCATCAAATCTCTGCGTAGCGAGACTTTCAGAAATGTGTGGTCCCCCACCTCAAACTCTAAAGGTCTCCTCCTCTGATCAGTATAGCTCTTCTGACGATTCTGAGTTGTCACTAAACGTTGACGAATCACAGCGATATTTTGTGTCATCTCCCACACCAAGTCAGGTCCCAAGACAGTGGTCTCTCCCACATCTGTCCAACATATCGGCGATCCACACGGCTTACCATACAAAGCCTCATAAGGTACCATCCCAATACTGGACTGATAACTATTGTTGTACGCAAAATCTGCCAATGGTAGGTGATCTTTCCAAGAATCCCAAAAACCAAGTACACAGGCTCTTAACCATATCCTCCAAAATCTATAGGGTACGCTCAGATTGACTGTCCATTTGCGGATGAAATGCAGTGCTGAACGTCAAGTTCGTTCCCAAAGCCACCTAAAAACTCTGCCAAAAGCGCGATGTAAAGCGCCGATCTCGATAAGAAACAATAGACAAAGGTACTCCGTACAACCAAACTATCTCGTTGATGTACAATCTACCCAGTTTGTCCATCGAATCCTTCACGCGAATAGGAAGAAAGTGTTCAGACTTCGTCAACCTATCGACTATAACCCAAGCAACGTCGTGTCCCTTAGGCAATCTAGGAAGTCCCAATATAAAGTCCATCGTGATGTTCTCCCACTTCCATTCTAATTTTAGCAATGGCTGTAACAACCCTACCAGTCTCTAATGTTCTGCCTTTACCTGGTGACAAGTAAGGCACCAAGAAACAAACTGAATCACATCCCTTTTCATTCCCTTCCACTAGAACAAACGGCACAAGTCATGAGACATCTTAGTGCCTCATGGATGCACTACAAGACGAGAATGATGAAAATCATGTAGTACATCGGGACGGCATGACTCTGGTACAAACAATCTCTCTGCCAATCTCAAACTCTGATTTGAGCTCATAACCCATCCCGTGGTGTCCTTTCCACTAGCCATACGATCCCGTATCATCTGAGTCTCCTGATTTGTCTGCTAAACATCATCACATGAGCAACCTACATTAATTGTAAAACCACATGAAACAAGGTCGCACCCTTCGCTGTCTCCCCGAGACATATATCAAAATCACTAACCCTTCCAAGCATGTCCCATTCTCGTATAGTAATGGAAGCTAACGAACCATGAGATTTTCTTCTAAGAGCGTCAGTCACGAGATTGGCCTTCCCTGGATGGTACTGTAGTTCAAAGTCATAATCTTCCAAAAACTCCATCCACCATCGTTAGCGTAGATTCAGATCTTTCTGTGAAAACAAGTATTTCAAACTCTTGTGATCGGAGAAAACCTTAAAATACTCACCGTAAAGATAGTGCCGCCATGCTTTCATGGCAAAGACCATAGCTGCCAACTCCAAATAATGTGTCGGATAGTTCTTCTCATGAGTCTTCAACTGTCGAGATCCGTAAGCCACAATCTTACCTTCCTGCATTAAAACACAACCCAAACCATCATGCGACGCATCACAATACACTGTATAACCTAAATATCATTCTAGAATAACCAACGCTGGTGCTAGAAGGAGCCGGTATGTGTTTATTTTATGCTTACATGTCTTTGGTTAAGTGAGGAGACGGAATTAATTTTAGACATGGGTGTTATAGAACTCTGTTTATTAACAGTTAACTTACTAGCATGTGAAAATGTAGTTGAGGTACAGGGTGCTAAATGACAATAATTTGTGGCTAAATGTAGCTTATTGATTTAAAATCTTGGGAATGTGGGATGAAAATTAAGTTGTAAAGGTGTAACATGAGATATAAAATTATGACGTTAAACTAGAATGGAACTGAGTCATGAGGGTTAAAGTTAAAAAGAATAAAGGAGAAACTACAAGAAACAAACCAAACAAAACCTAAGCTTACTCTCAAACATTCTAGAAGGATGGAGAATAAGTGAGAGAGAGAGAAAGATATATAACCAAGGCCTCATCTCCCTCACCACTTCCCGTTGGCCACTTCCCTCACCCTTTTCTCTTGTTTATCTTTTATTTTCGTTGAGAATAAATCACAAGTCTCACAAACCCTGGCCTCCCTCATTCGAATTGGAGAGCTAGAAGCTAAAGTGAAGGTAAACAAGTAAGGAGATAAAACTTTGGAGCAAGGAAATGAAAGATTGAGCATTAAGGGAGCTAAACCAATGAGAGCCAAAACCCTAGGGTGGTGATTTTGGTGGATTTCAAAGGGTTAAAGCTTCAAGAGGTAGGATTTAGATTATCTTATATGTTTTAAGTTGATTTGGGTTGATATTTGTGTATATGAGTAAAGAATTAGTTAATTCCATGCATGATTTGAAGAATAAATAGGGTTGAGTTGGGTTTTTACGAAAATGGTAGTTTTGGGAAAATGATTACCATGTATTTCTTAAAATTGGTTGTATAAAAAGGGCTTCATGACACTAAAATTTCATGTTTTGGGTTGAAGGTATGGTTGATTATATGAATAAGTTGGATGGATGGGTTTGGGATAGGTGGAGACCTCAAAATTTCATAAAAAGATCAGTTTTCGACGGAAAACTGCCCGAGGGACCACTTGAGCGGTCTAGAGGGCGGGCATGGGATGGTCTCGGCTTCTTCTGCAGGACAGATCGCTCGATAGACCGCTGGAGCGGTCTATCCCGTGGTCTGTTTCACTAGTTAAAAATTTATTTTTCAAAGTAATGTATCTCTCTCATCCGGACTCCAAATGGGGTCCATTTTTATATGCAAATCGAAGCCCCGGAAGTCCTCTTTCCAATAAGACTACTCCCACAAGAAAATTCATTTTTTAGAAAAAGTTATGATCAAAATAGTGAGGGTATGTCAAAATTTGAAAACCATTTTTCACTCAATTTTAGGTGAATGTTGTGGAAAAACATATTTTCATTCATATTGGCTTTTTTTATTAAATTCCTAGTCCCTTGAGCTTGTGGCACATCTATAAGTATATCTAGATTGAGTTGGGATGCAAGTATTGGACCTACTTATTGAGATTTCTCTTACAATAAGAGCGGGTTGATATATGTATATAATGATATACATGATAGGTGTATACTTGTTTCAAATAATGTGATCTTCTTGCTATCAACATTGTGTTATTGGTACTTGGTGATATTGGAGTAACGATGTAAATTATGAGAAATTATGCGACGAAATTATTAACTCAAATTGAAAACCTACGGTTGAATGTGGAATATGCATAATGAGGGGTTGCGGTCTTACGGTGAAAGCCTATGAAGGTTCATACATAATGAGGGGCTACGGTGAAAGCTCGCGAAGGTTTATGCATAAAATCATGTGCGTGGGTGAGTATGTAAAAAGGTAATGATTTGGATAAATGTGCATATTTATTCCAGTTACACCCATTACACCTTATAAATCATGCATTATATATGAGTTAGTCTTTATCCTACGAGCTTTGGCTCATGTTTATATGTCAAACAAATTTTCAGGTTTCGAAGAGCGGGGTGACGCCAAAGCCATAGGTACTTTTGGAAAAGGGAAAGAACGGGAACAATGATTTCTTGATTTCTTGGTTTTTGTTGTATAGAAGATAATGGAAATGATGTAATGAAAGTGGTTGTTAATGTATGTTACCTCAAACTTTTGTGATAAACTTGGGAATGTAATTTTTGGAACTTTTAGCATTTTTTCAAATCTTACAAATGTTATATCCATTATCTTCTTACGTTTTGAAGTACTTCCTAAGGGTATGGTTTATGTATGGCATGTTTGGGTTTGTTCACGGATCCGGATTTGGGTCTTGACAGGTGCAATAGTCAACCTCTTCTTCAACTCTTGGAATGCCAACTCACAGGGTTCACTCTAAACAAACATGGCTCCCTTCTGCATAAGATGCGTCATCGGCGCGGTAAGTCTAGAAAAGCCTTTCACAAATCACCGGTAGTAGCTTGCCATACCTAGAAAGCTGCAGATTTCAAATACATTCTTCAGTCATTCCCAATCCATCACTGCATCGGTCTTTGAAGAATTCATTGATACTCCATCTTTTGATACCACGTGTTCAAGAAATCTTACCTCAGACATTCAAAATTCACACTTCTCAAATTTTGCATACAGACGATGTTCTCTCAAAATTTTTAGAACAATACGTAGGTGTTCCTCATGCATCTCCCTCGTGGGTGACTAGATAAGAATATCATTCACAAACACAACCACAAAACTATCCAAATATAAATGAAAGATACGACTCATCAGACCCATGAATGTCGCAGGAGCATTCGTCAAACCGAACGGCATAACCAAAAACTCATAGTGACCATAACGAGTCCGAAAGAAGGTCTTCGCTATGTCCTCATCCCCTCAATTGATGATACCCTAACCTCAAATCAATTTTCGAGAAGCAACTTAACCGCTTCAACTGATCAAATAAGTCATCAATCCTCGGCATCGGATACTTGTTCTTCACTGTTACTTGATTCAACTTTCAGTAGTCAATACACGACCACAAGGACCCATCTTTCTTTTTAGCAAAAAGAGCTGGAGCTCCCCACGGTGACATACTCGGATGTACAAAGCCCATATCAAGCAACTTCTAAAGCTACACCTTGAGTTCTCACAACTCAACCGGTGCAAAACGGTAAGATGGCATAGAAATAGGAGCAGCTCCGGGAACCAGATTGATAGAAAACTCTACCTCACGACTCGGTGGTAGCTCAAACAGTTCGTCAGGGAAGACATCTGGGTAGTCACAAAACACAGGGGGAAACTCCCCATGAACCCCAACTGCCTCATTCAACATGAGAGCAAAAAAGAGGAAACCCAGGTTTCCTCAGTTCCAAACAGCACCGGGCATGGACACGAAACCCTCGTCCCGATTGCCCGCGAAACAAAAGCGATCGCCTTCTGGTGTACAAATCGATACCCTCCACCGATCGCAATCGATAAGGGCACAAAAGGTGGTCAGCCAGTCCATCCCTAGGATGACATCAAACGTGGTCATGTCTAGAATGATGGAATCAATCTCTACACAGCGACCGACGACCTCCAAGTCACAGGATCTACAAACTCAACCCAATACCACATTCCCACCAATTAGGGTCTTTACACTCAACGTACTACCCAACTAGTCTGTCTCAAACCCCAATGCAGATGTAAAAGCAAAGGAAATAAAGGAATGTGATGCTACTGTGTCGATAAGAACACTGACCTATGATCTATATACTAAGAGAGTACCTCTGATCACGGATGTAGTAGTTGTAGCATCGGGCACAACTAGTGCTTTGGAAGAACTGGGGTTAGTAAAGGCATATGCTCTGCCCTGCGGTGCTCTAGCCTATCCACCGAAACCCTGGACTGTCGATTGCCACACAGACTGTACTGAGGCACCCCCGTCTGCAATCTTAGATGTCTGAGCCATAGGATGCTAATAAATCTGTCGTCCCTGCATGGGTGGAACAACTGGTGCTCTTGTCGTACTATGTAAACTCCCTCTTCCCTGTGATTGAATAGCCGCTGAACTCTGAAACTGCCTACTCTGATGCACAATGCTCTGCCTATCTACATTGATAACAAATGAGCTCTCTCTACTCAGGACTTTTTGTTAGTTCTCGGCAACCCAAGAGGGGGGTAAATTGGGTCTTAAAAAATTAATAATAAATTTTAAAACCTTTTTGAAAACCTTTTAATATAGCAAATAAATATGGCAAGATAATCAATGATTAAAGCAAAGAAAATATTAAAGAGGTTAGGGATAAAGAGATTAAACCAAACACCAACGATTCTATAGTGGTTCGGCTTCTTCTAAGCCTACGTCCACTCCTCAAGTTTTTCCTTGAGAGTTTTTATTATGTAGAATGTTTCAGGGGCGCATTTCAAGCTTTTATATAACTTCAAGACTTCGCTTGAACAAACGAATATTTATGAGCACATTCAAAAGCTTATAACAGCTTCAAGAAAATCCTATAAAAATAATCCCTTGTTTTCTTCTATTCACTTTTGAACTCTTCTTTGATGAGATTTACTCACTCACTCAAAGGATAAGGGGTAACTCACCCTTGAATACAATAAATGAAGTAATTAAATTAGAAACACTCACTCTCTTTACAGAAATGATTTATAATAAATAAAAAGGTAAAGAAAGATGGGGAACAAGAGCTGGAGTTCAGCAATAAATGAGAGCGTGAGGATTTCGAGATTGAATCAAGCAATAGAATAGTGATTGTAAGTCTCCAGAGCGATTAAATGTTGAGAAGCAACTCCTTATATAAGCTCTTGAGCATTTATGACCGTTGGAAGTAGGTGAGGGCAATAATGTTAAAAATCCAACCATTGAAGTCTGTCGTGAATTTGAATCTGTGTTGCAGGTATCAACACAAAGGCTTTTGGTGTCGACACAAAACATCTAGGGCGGGGATCTTGAAGTGATTGAGTTGACACAAATCTTCTGAGGTGTCGACGCAATTTCTGTAAATTTTCTCACCAACACCACGGTGTCGACACATTTGAATATTGTATCAACTCATTTGAACTTCAGCATCCGGGACAGGACTATTTGTGTTGACTCAAATCTTCTAGGTGTCGACACTAAAATTTTGCTAGAACCCACGGTATATTTGTGTCAACTCCTTTGGTCATTTGTGTCGACACCAAATTTCTTTAGGAAAACTCAGGATATTTGTGTCAACTCATCTTCAATTTTGTGTTGACATCTAAAATCTGCAGGTGGTCTTTGTTCTTTTGTGTCGACTCATTTGGCATTTATGTTGACTCAAAGTTCTTGACACCAAAAGTTAGAAACCACTTTTGTGTCGACACAAAATCAATTTGTGTCGACCAATTTTGAGTCTAGAGAGCTTCGGCTCTTTTGTGTTAACACAAAATTCACTTGTCTTGACACAAACATTTTTATACTTGAAAGCATCTTTATCAAACAGTTAGGGTGTCAAACAATTTGTTCAAAGGTGTTGACACACTTACCACATTCTCCTGTGCAAACCAGGACAAGCTGGTAAACTCTGCCTCATAGTGAACCACCGTCATCACCTCCTGGGTAAGGGAACGGAACTCCTTCTGGTAACGATCTCTTGAGAACTCAGGAAAGTACTTCTCCAAAAATATCTTTGTAAAAGCATTCTAAGTACCTCCCACTGTAGTTCTGGCAAAGTTTCACCACTCGTGGGCACCCTCTCTCAGCTGGAATGTAGCGAACGCAACTCTTAGATCATCCTCCACTATCTGAAGCATATCTAGAATCCTGGTCACAAGCTCCAGCCATTCTATGGCTACCTTGGGATTGAGATCCCCGACAAAGGTAGGAGGGTCATGGCGTCGAAACATGCGCATTGCTACTGTTGCCCTAGATTCTGGTATGCTCTCCCTCCCCTTAGCATCCTTGGCCAGCTGCCGGATGGAGTCTACCATCTCACGCAGGAGGTCTACCCCATGTACAGGTCCTTAGGGAGCATTAGCATCCCCAACGTCAGGCACTGGCACAGCCTTTTGGCCTAAACCATAGCCACGACCTCAACCATCGCTGTAACACCCCGGTCCCGCAAGGCACCAAACCTACACAAAGGAATATAATCCTGCCGCAGACCGACAGCCCAAGAGATAGACAAGGGATAAAGATATTAAGAGACCAAACAAGAACTTCTAAGCAACCACAAAATCTTAATATCAAAAGAGGTAAACATGAGTCACTAGGGATTCACCATCCCAAGGCATACATTACTTCTAAAAGATCAAAAACCTTCAGATCTTATACATGAAACTTTGCCAACACTAAAACTGAACGAAATAAAAACTGGCCAAAACGATTTCCAACACCAGATACAAAACTACTCGATGACGCCTGTGGTGGACCAACTCCTAGCCGCTCCTGTTATTTGCAACCATAGAGGTTACAGGAGAGCGCACTTAGTATTATAATGAATAGACAGGACAATTACTTAGTTAACGATAACTGAAAACCTTTTCAAAAAAAGAACAATTCATCACATTTTCCACAAATAACATAGAAACTGATGCATTTTCTTGAACATGAAAACATCACAGATTATATAGAACCTTCTCAGTACAGCAAATAAAAAATATATTCCTGGCTCAACTGCCACAAATTTAAAATGCATGACCGCTTTCTCAAATCTAGACTCAAACCCCAACAGTGTCCAAGTAGTCGTCAATCTCATGATCGGGAGTTCCAACGGTACCGTAACCTCAATTCTCAATGCACGAATAGTAACGTGATGGAATGAGGGCCACTCTCCACCAAGCACGAGTGGTATGTGCTATCCGAGACTTAACCCGCAAAGCCTTTAAGAAAAAAACTCCCGCATAACGTGACACCTCCCCTATAGGGATAAATAAAAAATCCATAGTTGGTTAACCTCCTTCATAACAGGATATAAAATGGCCGAAAACCGTTGTAACTTGGCACTTTGGAACAACCACACAACATTAACCATACTTTCATAGTAACATCATGCTAGCTCAAAATATCATGGATAGCACACTTGAATTAAAAACATCATGGCTTTTGAAAATAACAGGTTCATGCGAGCGTCAAACTGGTCATAATTCAAAACATACGCTTCAAAGCATTTTCAAGCATCATTTACATAAATTTATGTTCAAGAAAATGGCTAAGCGCTCTCACCTTGTATAAGATGTGTATAAGCTGAGTCTCCCCCGGCAAGCTAAGTAGGACCCCTAGGTTCTACAACTTTCGTGTGTAACAAGAAAAACACAACTCGACCGTTAATCACGGAATCATTCCCCTTTTGCATGTGAAACTAAAATGATTCTAACCGTCAAATGTTTTCTTGATTTTTGGGACCACGGTTACTTTATTTTTAGGTTTAAGGGGTACTACATACTTGCCCAAACCTTCACTTGTTTAAAGATTTTACTTAACCATTTATTACTCTCTTCCAATCATTACATTTTAAGGTACCGCTGCATCTTGAGGTAATTAAACTTGGAATTGGATTATGATTTTGGTGATAATTTATATTAAAATATTTCCCTACAACTTTTATGTTTAACACCAAAGTCGAAACCTAAGGCAAAAGGGTGAATAAAGCATTCCAAGTAAAAATGGTTCAGCACTTTTCTCTTGATTTTACCAAAAATATGCTTCTGTTGGTCTCGGATTTGGGGTACCAGATCAAGTCCAAATGAGCTCATGTTTTATTATGTTCTAATTCAACAAGTCCCTACAAGTTTCATTTTTAGAGCTAAGGGTTGTTGTTTGGAAGAAGTGAGACTTTTTGGCCATTTTAGAAAATAGGTTCTGTAAGTCACCAAAACTCAGCAGAGTCGATTTTGGACAGAAGGTTTGAAAAGATTTTGGGGCCTCATCCCGAGGCTTTAAGATCTGATATTTGGGTATCAAGTAATTCCATATGTTATCTACAATGTTCATGTAGACCATGTTTGGATTAGGTCACTAAAAATAGGGGTTTTGGGCTACACAAAAATATGTGATAGAAGTGTCCCTTGAGGGCTAGAACTCAACATAGCTTTTCAAAGGAGTTTTGACCTACCAAAACTCAATAATATGTGCTTATATTTGGTAGGTAGATATATATACATGTTTTCTACAATTTTTATGTTTTGACCAAAGTTTGGATCTCACTTTAAACTAGGGTTTCCAAGTCGGAAGTGTTGACTGGTCGAAAAATGATATACTTTGGTAAAATTGCAATATCTTGCGTTCTACTTATTCAAATGAGTTGAAATAAACTTTGGATGAAAGATAACACAAAACTATAAATCTGGACATAAATAACATTCTTAGATCAATTTTCTACATTGAGTTATGGCATTCCAAATTTCAAGTTAGAAATATCTATGTTGTCAAAAATCTAGTCTCTTAGGGTCCAAGTCTTCTACTTATGTTGCGTCAAGTTTTGTTCCATTTCTTGGCATGCTTGTGTTTTAGACTTTAATATCAAGGCTCCAACACATGTAGAAGTTATCAAATTCAAAGATAACAACACACAACAACATCTCACATCACCCGTAATCATAACAGCCCCAAATTTCAACTACGACGCCTTTTCGATTCAATTTCGGTTCTCTATTCTTAGAGTTGTTTAAAGAGATGTGTTGGGAGATATTTTGAGGGATCTTACACATAAGGTATAGAGGTTTTATGTACTTGTTTAAGATATCAAAAGATGGTGGAAAACTATTAGGACTTGGCTTTTGGAACAATGGTCTCCAAAGACCCCTTTCTTGGATCCCTTCTTCTTATTCTTCTTTCTTCTCTCAAACTTCCATGGACCCTCAAGAACACTCACAATCTGGTCTTTCTCCCTCTCTCTCCACCGAAGTATCAAGGGAAAAGAAGGTGTTTGGGCTTAGTTTATATAGAAAGGCAAGGGAACAAATTAATTAAAATTTTTTGGTACTTTTTTTTCCTTCACATGGGCTCATTAATTAGTTCAAGCTTTGAGGGGACAAAATCAAATGTGATGAAGCTAAAATACAACTAGGGTCAGGTTGGGGGGACAAAAATCTGATCCCCCATCAATCAAGGGATTTTTCTTGATTTTTGTGCCCCTTTGTGCAAGAAAATGCATTAAAAGTTAATTTGATGTATATTTTTGATGTCTTTTCCTACTAAGACCTATTATTTTAGTACGCTTATGATAAATATAGTATTCCCATAGCAATTGACTAAATAGATGTAATCTTTTAAGTCAAATTAAGCTATTTTGGCAATATCTAAATTTTTGACTTATTTTGTTGTGTATAAACTTTAATAATGATTTCTTTGATTTTATTAACCTATAACACCATATTATTATGTATATTACTTGCTCAACAAGTATTAGATCATCATAATGCTTAATTTAATACATTTCTCATCATTTTAAGCTAAAAACAAAGCAAAAAGCTACTTTTTGGCACTCTTCCCAAGGTAGTCGGCCACTAAGGGGCATTTTTGTTATTTTTGATGTTATTTTGTCTTTTTCTACTTAATTGTACTTAAATCCTTAATTTAGGACATTCATGTGTCAAAATTTAAATTTTTAAGACTTTTCGATCTTAACTCTTGTCTCAAACAACTTGGTTTTGTAACCTTGAATTCTTAACGTCAATATTAGGACTTTAATATATACTTGTGTGATCCCTCTCTATCCCAGATTACAAGCTCAAAAAGGTTAAACGGTCAGGCCGGTTCTTCTTACCGAACTTAGGTTCAAGATTTTGTTTCTTTTTTTTGAAATGTTCTTTCTTTTTGATTCGTACCTGAGTTCGGGTTATTACAATAGCCTCGTCCTCCTCGCATGGGCATGCTATAGAAAGCAATATAACAACATAAGCTTTCATTCATCATGTTATTACTAACATAAAACATAACACACATAATCATGCTAACACAGCCATTCAATGTCATGTAAACACATCTCACATACTGAGGAGAACCGACAAGAGTGACGCGTCAATTTGGATAACCCACTTAGATTCCTTGCCAGAAAACACGTCTACCAAACGAATTTCTAACTTGGCTTCCAAATTTGTTAATCCAAATTCCTGAAAGCCAGACTAATCAATCCTAATGTCCAACCTCCGTACTCATATAATACACAGCATCCACATGCTCAACAAGCTGTCATGCTCTTGTTATATAAATAATTAACATTTAAACACATGTAATCAAGCACACGCAATAATCCTCACAAGGTGATGCACGCTTTTTCCACGACTCTTAAGTATTCGAATCCAGAGCTCTGATACCAAGTTGTCATGCCCAAATCCAAGGTCCCGAGAAAAGCCCACCGAACCATCTTTCTGAAAAAGGACAAGGTTTTATTTTTAAAGCACTTAACCAAAACCAAAATACACCATTTGGAAGCAAAAAGGTAAACCAAGGATCTTCTCTCCAAAAGGACATATAATTTATTTTATACATGCATAGTATATCACCTCAAGGCTTGCAAAACACGCCTCCAGGAGTAGGCAATACATGTAACAGTACATGAATCCATAATAAAAAGGAATACTTGAACAAAGTCTTCCACCACCTCGGGCTCTTCTAAATCAACCCTTGTGATCACCAACACTTAAAAAAGGTTTTTTACAAGTCCCACAACGTGAGCCGAAGCCCAATAAAAATAGACTATAATGCAATAAAGCAGGATATACAATCACATAGCATAAAATCGACTCAGCCATACGAGCCTCAAAACGGTTTTCCTACTAAAAAATCCCAAGTTGTCATCCAGCTCACACGAGCCTCAAATGGTTTTTCTTTCTTAAAATCACGCATTTCATACAATGCAAATACGTTTAACAGTGAAAGAAAATCAATAATAAAATGTTATTTTCCACTCAGTTCACACAACCGACAATGATCCATATGTACCGACTCTGTCACACCCGAGACAAAGGTAACAATTATAGACTCCTGCTCATTACCCTAAACCCAAGCCATACAAAGACCTGCTAGGTAATGATAAGTTCTATATGGAGTCACGACAACGCACGCTTCACACAAGGGCAACCACTTCATTTACGGGGATAAACCCCAATGAGCGAAGCACCTACATGCGCAAAGTTTTTGGACTTTTACCGAGGAGCAATGGCGGCCCAAATACACACACACTGTCATGGCACATCTATCGAATCAAAAAAAATAATCCAGTAGCTCGACTATGAAAACATTTAAAATAGTGCACTAATCATGTACAAAATATCCAACGACTACCCGCCACGTCATCCATCAACCACAGAGACCAAACAACATTTTCAAGATGTATCTATCGTTTATACCAAAACATTTAAAATTCAGGACTCAACCCCAAGGGTTAGGTCCAAACTTCCGAAATTCGATTTTCAAGACTTTACATAAATCTCTTCATTTTCAAACCTCTATTTTGAAAACCACGGACATCTACACGTCCACAACATGTAATAAACCTTAAAAAAATGCAAAACATGCTTTTTATCTGAACAAACATGGTTTAAACCTAAAAAAATCAACATTTACAGCATTTTTCAATAGTAGGAAAGCATATAATCGCACGTAACACCCTTTAATGACAAGATCGTATCGGATCCTACCTCGTTGAGTCAAGAACTCGACGCCTCAAAAACCACACTTTGTCGAAAGGAGATTCTGTTCGAATGAACATGAAGCCCTTGGCACGGATACTTAAAATACGCGATTTGATCACCAAAAACTTAGCCTGGGCCCACCAAAAGCTAGAGAGAAGGTGGAGGAAAAAAAAATTGTTCAAGAAGCTATGGTTTTAAAATATTTTCCAAAAGGTTGATATTTATAAGCCCAGCTCCATACAAGAAGTCGGTTGACTGAACCCACCAAGTCCATCGACTGAAAAGCTACTAGAAAACCCAAAAATTCTCCATCGCCACAGGTCAGTCGACGGAACCTTCAACCTCAGTCGATTGAACCACCACTCAGAACACCCAGTCAACTGAACCTACCCCCTCAGTCAACTGAAAAGCTACTGCCAACACATGAAATTTCTCCAGTGTCCAGCTAACGAAAAAACTTTAAAATGGTTCACAACCCCAAAATCAACCAACCAAACTAGCCTTTCTAAACCCAAACAAGCGTAAAATACATACATAAAGCACATATAACATATGTTGTTCTAAAACGATGAAGCAAAAATCAACACATCAAATATATATATGCAAAAAGAAAAGGAACCGGGTCTCACACGGGGACTCCTAAGTCAGTTTAAGGTTATGAGGAGGACTGATGATGCTAGGGGTAGTTTTAGGTTATGTATGGACCGACAAATCAGTTTAAGGTCATGAAGAGGATCGAAGGTGCTAGGGGCAGTTTTAGGTTATGCGGGGACCGATAAGTCAGTTTAAGATTATGAGGAGAACCGAACAGGTAAAGGGACATTTTAAGGTCATATGAGGACCGAGAAGTCAGCTTATCAGTTTTAGGTCGTGACGAGGACCGATGAGGGCTCTTAAGGACAACCAGAACACTAGGGAGGCTAAAAAGGTTTTTGGTTTGTTCAAAACATACATAAGGTGTGACAACCCGGTATATTTTTATTTTATTATTATTATTAATTATTTTGATATAATTAAATTATCGAAGATGAACTTGTAACACCCCGCTCTCGCAAGGCACCAAACCTGTACAAAGGGATGTGATCCCACCGTAGACCGGCGGCCAAAGAAAAAGACAAGGGATAAACATATTAAGAGACCAAACAAGAATTTCAAAGCAATCACAACACCTTAATGTCAAAAGAGGTATACATGAGTCACTAGGGATTCGCCATCCCAAGGGCATACATTACTTATAAAACATTAAAAAAACCTTCAACGTCTTAAACATGAAGCTCTGCCAAAACTAAAAACTAAACAAAAGAAAACCGAACCAACACAATTCCCAACACCAGAACCAAAACTATTCAACGACGTCTGTGGTGGACCAACTCCTAGCCGTTCCTGATATCTGCAACCACAGAAGTTACAGGAAAGCGCACTTAGCATTATCATGAACAGAAAAGACAGTTACTTAGTTAAGGATAACTAAAAACTCTTTCTAAAAATAGTTAATCACATTTTCCACAAAAATATAGAAACTAATGCATTTGTTTTAACATGAAAATTTCACAGATTATACAGAACCCTCTTAGTATTGTAAACAGAAATATGTTCCTGGCTCGACCACCACAAATATAAAATACATGACCACTTTCTCAAATCTAGACTCAAACGCCAACAATGTCCAAGTAGTCGTCAACCTCACGACCGGGAGTTTCGACGGTACCGTAACCTCAGTTCTCAATGCACGGAGAGCAACGTGATAGAATGAGGGCCACTCTCCACCAAACACGATTGGTATGTGCTAAAACCTGGGACTCAGCTCAAAAGCCTGTAAGGTAAAAACCCCCGCTTAACGGAAAACCTCCCCTAAAAGGACAAAATGAAAAACCCATAGTTGGGTAACCTCCCTCATAACGGGAAATAAAGGGCCGAAAACCCTTGTAACTTGGCACTTTGGAACAACCACACAACATTAACCATACTTTCATAGTAACATCATGCTAGCTCAAATATCGTGGATAGCACTCTTGAATTAAAAACATCATGACTTTTGAAAACAACAGGTTCATGCGATCGTTAAACTGGTCATAATTTAAAACATACGCTTCAAAGAATTTTCATGTATCATTTACATAAACTCAAGTTCAAGATAATGGCTAAGCACTCTCACCTCATCTTATATGCATACGAACCGAGCCTTTTTCAACGAGCTAAGCTTGCTCCTCGGGTAACAAAACTTCTATGCCTAGCAAACAAACATGACTTAACCGTCATCACGGAGTTCTACCCCTCTTAGAACGTGAAGTACTAAAACGATTCTGACCATTGAATATTTTCTTGATTTTTAGGGACCACGGTTACTTTATTTTTAGGTTTAAGGGGTACTACACACTGGTCCAATCCTTCATTTGTTTAAGGATTTAACTTAACCATTAATTACTCTCTCCCAATCATTAAATTTTAAAGTATTGCAGTATGTTGAGGTACTTAAACTTGGAATTGGATTATAAATTTTGGTTACAATTTAGATTAAAATATTCTCTACAATGTTTATTTTTAACACCAAAACCAAAACCTAAGGCAAATGGATGAAAAACTTGACAGAAACGAAAATGGTTCAGCACTTGCTTAGAGAATTGGTCAGAAAAGTCTCTGACCAATTCTCTAATAGGTTTTGGCCATTTTAAAAAATAGGTTTTGTTAGCCGCCAAAATTCAGCAGAGCTGGTTTTGGACAGAGGGTTTGAAACCGTTTTGGAGAAGCATCCCGAGGCTTTAAGGTCTGATGTTTGGACATAAAGTATTTCAATATGTTATCAACAAAGTTCATATAGACTACGTTTGGAATAGATCACGAAAAATAGGAATTTGTGCAACACAAAAATATGTGACAGAAGTGTCCCTTGAGGGCTGAAACACAACAGAGAGTTTCAAAAGGGTTTTGATCTATCCAAACTTAATATTTTATGCTCTGTTTTGGTGGGTAGATATATCTACTTGTTGTCTACAATTTTCATGTGTTGACCAAAGTTCGGATCTCACTTTAAACTAGGGTTTCCAAGTCGGAAGTGTTGACTTGTAAAAAAATGACACACTTTGGTAAAATTGCAATATCTCGAGTTCTACTTATGAAAATGAATTGAAACCAATCTTGGATGAAAGATAATAAAAAACTATAAATCTGGACACAAAGAACATGCTTGGATCAATTTTCTACATTGAGTTATGGCATTTCAAAGTTCAGGACAGAAACATCTATATTCTCGAAAATCAAGTCTCTTAGGGTCTAAGTATTCTACTTATCTCATGTCAAGTTTTTGTTCCATTTCATTGAGTGCTTGTGTTTTAGACATTAAAACCAAGGCTCCATCACAATTATAGGTCATCAACTCAAAGACAACCACACACAACAATATCTCATATCACCCATAATCATAACAGCCCCAAATTTCAAACTACGACGCCTTTTCGGTTTATTTTCGGTTCTCGATTTTTAGAGTGTTTAAAGAGATGTGTTGGGAGATATTTTCAGGGATCTTAGACATAAGGTTTAGAGGTTTTACTTACTTATTTGAGGGCTCAAGGGATGGTGGTATGGAAGGACTTAGCTTTAGGAAAACACCTCTTGATTTCTTAGCTCCCTTCTTCCTTCTTTCTCCTTCTTTTTCTTCCTTAAACTTATAGAACACTTCAAAAAACTATGAAGGTCTGGTTTTTCTCCCCCTCTTGCACGAAAATATCAAGGGGAGAAGAGGGTGTTTGGCTTTATTTATATGGAGAATGCTAGGGAACTTCATGATAGCATTTAAGTCCTTTTTCTCCTTTTTCTCTTCCACTTCACATGGGTTGAATTGATATGAGTTGATATGGTGCAAGTTTTGAGGCATATACATCAGATATGGGGAAGGTAAATACATCTAGGGGTTTGTTTGGGGGATAAAAACCTGACCCCACATCAATCAATGGATTTTGCGTTGGTTTGCGTGCCCTTTTGTTTAAGAAAATGCATTAAAAGTTAATTTGATGTATCTTTTAGTGTCTTTTCCTACTAAGACCTATTATTTTAGTATATTTATGATAAATATAGTATTCCCATGTATTATCATAGTTCCCATAGTAATTGATTAAATAGATGTTGTTTTTTAAGTCAAATTAAGCTATTTTAGTAATATCTGACTTTTTGACTTATTTTATTGTTTATGAACTTCAATAGTAATTTGTTTACTTTTGTTAACGTATAACACCTATTATATATATTACTTACTCCACAAGTATTAGATCATTAAAATGCTTAATTTAATACCTTTCTCATCATTTTAAGCTAAAAAGAAAGCAAGTAGCTACTTTTTGGCACTATTCCCAAGGTGGTCGACCACTAGGGGTATTTTTATTATTTTTGATGTTATTTTATCCCTTGCTACTTAATTATTCTTAAATCATTGATTTAGGGTATCCATATGTCAAATTTAGATTTTTAAGACTTTTCGAGCTTAACTCTTATCTTAAACGACTTGAATTTATAACTTTGAATTCTTATCCACAACATTAGGGTTTTAATACATGCTTGTGTGGTTCCCACTCTGTCCCGGGTCTTGGGCTCGAAAGGTTAAACGGTCTGGCCGATTCTTCTTACTGAACTTAGGTTCGAAATTTCGTTCCTTTTGAGATGTTCTTTCTTTTCTATTCGTATATTTGAGTTTGGGTTATTATAATCTACCCTCCTTTAAGAAATTTTGTCCTCGAAATTTTCATACCTTGCTCGAAGAGACATGGATATTTCTCATTATAAGACTTTAAAGCCAAAGCCACAGTTCAAACTAATAGTTTCTAACACACGATTCTATACAACAATTTAAAATGCCATTAAAAGCTAACACTTACCCTTAAATGGAACAACAACCCAAAGCCTTTGAAGACTAACCCTCACCCTTACTGGGCATCGCACAATACCTTTGTAGGACTTACACACACACCCTTACCGGGTAAAACTCTTTTGGATTAATCATGCCCTTCTATGGTAGTATCTTTAAGAACACATAGTCCCCCACTACAATTTTCAAGTCGCGTCCCTGATTATTTGCACAACTCTTCTGTCTGTCCTGCGATTGCTTCTGTGACACCCCATTCTCTGGGTATGTCGGGACATACGTAACTATAAATAAGGGACATATTCTAGCCGAATATTCATAATTACATATGATAATTAATACATTATTAATAGTTCAGAATTTGTTCGGGATACTTATTGATTACAATCATCCAGAAAATTTAACAAAAGTTACAATATGTCCGTGGAACACTGAACAAAAGATCCAAAAAGTAGACATCCTACGTCTTCAAGCTGCATCGTTGGGGATAACCGGCTCCTGCTACTCTCCTCGTTCTTTGTAGTCTTCTTCCTCAACGAACACGCCTTACTCAAAAGATCCTTCTTCTTTACCTGTAGCATGAATGCCATGAGCCGGAGCCCAGAAGTAAATTCCCTAAATCGTCTAACTAACTCATAATAAGATATCCTACAATATATATTATATAATACCCAATAAAAATTTAAGAGGGACAGAGATATAGGCAATTTATCATTTTCAACTGGACGAGCACATATAAGAATAGTAGTGTGAGTGCGTGATGCAGATGAATGCAATGCAGATGCCCGACCCAAAGTACTTCCAGAACAGTATCATGAATTCCACTCTAGGAATTACAGAGTAGACTTGATGGCATTGCTCACTTAACCTATCCTAGCCTCGTTGCGAAAGGTAAATGCTTGCCTTGCCTACATGCCTCAACCGTTTTACTCAATGGCAACGGAGTGGGGGCGGGCCACCCAATTATCAGCTACCCTTATTCGGGTCAACTATCCCACATTAAGTACTAGGATAATCGTTAAGCATCAACCTAAAGTCTAAATAAAGCTAGTGACGAACCCATGGTGCCTAATTCAATATCAATATGGCAACCAGGGACGTCCTAGTTCCACAACCACTGAATAACTAATTTCCATGTTACTCAACCCAATTGAAGGACACGAAAGGGACTTCGATAGCGCAAGATGACATGTACGAATGTTCATGATGTGCAATATGCTTCTCGTGTGCAATTAATCATAGCATGACATATAATATGATATGGCACATGGTACAACTTGCTAAAGCATCAAGTACAAGCATGCGAGGCATAATCACAACTTATACAACATAGAATCAAACCATCGACATAAGTTCATTTCATCAAAAGAAACATTTTCATATACTAATTACTCACAAAACTCATATAAGGTTCACATTCTCAAGTTCCATATGTAACACATCATTCGAACACTTAGCAAATTTTAGGTAAAAGTTTAATTGCTAGTTTTAAAGTTGCAATAGTGTTTTTAAGTACTTAGACATTGATTTAATTTTTTAAATTTTAACACGAATTAAATAAAAACATTTCCTACAACTTTTGTGTTTATCACTAAGGTTAGATCCTAGGGAAAAAAGGTCATTTGATTTAATTTAAGGAAAACCATTCAGCACTTTACAGAGAAAAGTGCAGAATTTAGGCCTTTGTTGGCCACGGTTTTGAGGCATCAATTCAAGGGCTATGGCTCTAATGTTTGGTGAGATTTTAGTTTAAGATGTCCCCTACAATTTCATGTTTTGTGCTAAGAAAAATTATTCGGAAAAAGTTTGAGTTTTTGGTTAATTTATAAAAGGGGTTCAGTCAGCCTAAACATTGTCTGCCGAATGTGTTTTTAACAGAGAGTGCTCAATAACTTTGGGGTATCATCCAAGGGTATTTTGAGCTTGTTTTTGTTTAGTATTTAGTCTAATATGTTAGCTACATTTTTCATGTTTACCACTTTTGGATTTGGCTTCTAAAACGTTAGGTTTTGGGTGTCACAAAAATGTCTGACAGAGAGGTCTGCCAGTCACTGAACCTCAATAGTGAATTTGGGAAGAGCTTTCACCAATCAAGATTTTATATTTTTGGCTCATTGTTGGTGGAAAGAGAGATATATGTGTCCTCTACAAGTTTTATATTTTGACCAAAGCTCGGTTCTCACTCTAACTTAGGGTTTTTAGGTCTACAACTCAAAGTGGTCAAGATCTGACACTCTTTAGGAAAAATGACATATTTGGAGTTCTACCAAACGAAATCACTTCAAACCAATTTTGTATGAAAGAGAACTAAAAAATAAAAATCTGGACACAAAAATAACTTTAAGACCATATTTCTACATTTAGTTATGGTGTTTTAAAGTTAGTGGCAGAAAGTAGGTAAGCCTAGAAAATCAGATAATTTAAGGTTTTAGTTGCTTAGCTTGTGTTGTGTGCATTTTTTATGTCTTTTCTTTGCATGCATGTCTTAAACTCATATAAACCGGCCAGGGGGAGTGATTCTCTCTCTATAGAAAGCTATCCCCGAGGCCTTTATAGATATTTGGTTATGGATGATGCTCTAGGTCTGTTATTGGTTCACCCTCCGCTTGCAACAGTCCTTGAATGGTTAGTATCCTTTTGTTTTACTGGCGTAAACCAGTAAATGGCTTTTGTTAATCTTGAATAGAGACCTTTGTATTGGCGCGAATTCCTCCATGCTATGTTTACTTGTTGTCTCTGGTTTATGCCCTTGTATGTCTTTTGATGCTTTGAAAGTCCTTTATGGCTTTAGTACAGAACTCTTGTGGTCTAATAGTTTTGTTCGGATGAGTTGTACATCTTGTGGGTTCTATCCAGCGCTAGATCTAGTGGGTTTAATTCCTTTTTTGAGTTTAGTACTGAAGCTTATGCGCTCTATTCATCTCATAAATCTTCGGCATGTTGCGTCAATGGAGAGATTAATCAAATAAGAAGTTTAAGTGAATCACCCGTATGGTATTTGCGTAGGTTCTGGTTAATGGTTCTTGTTTCATGAATCTGCTCGATTTTAATCCATACACTGTTGTTTGCGAGTTATTCAACGCTACTTGCTCCGATGTTAAATCATTCATCTATGGAGTTTTGCCCAGATCCAAATATGGCTATGGCAATTTTATGTCATAGTAGTTGTGTTACGAAAGAGGAAGATACTCAGGTCTTCACGCATTGGGATGCGTGTGGACCATGTTTACCTTTGCATATGATGTTTTGCGTTGCAGCCAAGGAACTTGGTTTGGATTTCATATGAGTAGAAGCCAGCTAGTGGGTGGTCCCCACTTCCCACAATCTTTCTCCCTCCTTTGGTTATCTTATTGTTTCACACGTGATCATACTCCACTAAGCCAGTTTATTGCATGCTGTTATGTGTAAACGGTGGGTTCCTCTAATTACATACTGGTATGTGTAAGGGGTGGGCTGATTGTGGGGCCTACTCCTATTGATATCAGGTGGATCTTGATTAGTTAGGTCTTGAACGTAAGGGTGGTAAAAGGGTTTTTGATGGCACATACACGCTAACAGAATTTAGTGGCTTGGGTTCCCCTCATAAAACCATCTCTGGTTTTGAAAATGGTGGGCTAGTCTATGTGGAAAGGTGGTCCAGCTAATAGGAGGTTTGCAGCTTATTATATTGTGAGCTACTTTGCACTAGTGGTGAGTGAACCCACCTGCGTAGGTGCTAATGTGGGACCCAGTTGGTGGTTCTTTTAATGGTAATGCAACTTGGAGTAAATTGTTGGGATCCAATACATTGGACGCTTCGGGCTGTGTTTGAAGATACCAGTGGCGGCTCAGTTAAAGGTATTAAACTTAGTGGTGGGATCCGCCTGTTGGTGGTTTGCCATACCGTGAGGCGTGGGCTAAGAGCTGGCTATTCGGTTTTATGGGTTTCAAAGGCCACATGATAGATTCCGTTGTACATTGGTGTTGTGGGCCCACGGGTCATTGAGAATGGATGGCTTAATGGGCCAAGGGAGATAAATTGCAGAGATGGTTATAGCTTAGTGGTTATTACTGGGCTTTGTTTTAATCCTCATTTGTTCCTATCAGATCTTTATATTATTTAGGAAGTGTTCGATTTCTCACTTGCTAGGACGCGAAGATGGGCTCGATGGTTTTCCGAGCGAAGGTTCTCCTGCGTACAGAATCAGTTTCTTTGACTTCTTTAGCTTGTGGGGTTTTGGTGCTTTATGAGATAGTTTGGGGATCGATCTGACTTCTGAGGAGTTTTGAGGGCCGGTCATTTATTTGGCCATGGGTTATGATGCCTACTTTTGGTTGGACCACCGCCTTGTCTCTTGTCGGATGGCTTATTCTCTTGTTCTTGTCTGAATTTCAGAGCCTATTTAGGAGTTTTAGTAGTCTGGTTTGTTAATGAGTTTTGGTCCTGTGTTTTGTACTTTGGTGTTCTTGTCCTATCCATGCGGGTTGTGCATGGAATTTGTTTTATTATGTGTTCCCCCGCTGTCTAGCGGGAGTTGGGTGTGTTTTGTCATTGTGTTATTAGGTTTTTTCGTTTCCTTTTCGTTATGTTGGTTAGTAATGTAACAATCTGGGGTATGCTCATTAGAAACATGTACATTTTTCTTTTTCTTTTATGTTACAATTAATTATCCAAAAAAAAAAACTTATATAAACCAAAACTCCGGAACATGTTTAGGGCATAAAACTCAGAAACATACACATGCAAGCACATGTAAAACACAATCATACCCTAGTAATCCATTATTTGTATCTACAATGCCTTTTTTGAGTTATTCTTCATTTCTTTTTCTTAGGGTTTGTTATAGAGATGGATTGAGTGGTATCTTAAGGGAGAATATCAGAAGGTTTAAGAGAGTTTCTTTCCTCTTTTAATGCTTAGAAGGTTATAGGAGAAAGGGCCATAGCTTTATTGCTTCTTCCTTGATCCTTTTCTCCTCCCTCTTCCTTCTTTCTTTCTTCTTCTCTCCTAGAACACTTAGATAATTTTTGTAGTTGCTCTCCCTCTCTCACTCTCTCTCTCAGCCGAATGTGTATATGGAGAATGGGGGGTTATGCCTTGTTTTTATCGAGAAAATGTAATTGAGGATTAATTATTACAAAATTTTAAAATTTGAATTTTCTTTGATCCTTATTGGTTGCATGGGAGGTGGGAGTGGCTTGAGAGATATATTTTCAG
>JAULJZ010042047.1:0-14473 GCA_032270985.1 Heliamphora pulchella
AAAATAAAAGAAAAATTTGATTATTAACATTTTATATTTATAAAAAGAGAATTAAAGGAAAAGAAGAGAAAATAAAAAAGAGAAGTGACAAAAAAGAATAATTAAGTTTTAACTATTTTGAGAAAAGAAAATTATCATCCTATTTAAAGTGAAAATTAACTTAAAAGTCTTTTGTGATTTTTTTTAGGTTTAATAAAAGAAAAGAAAATAAAGATAAGATAAGTACTAGAAAAAAAAAATAAAGTTATAGAAAAAGAAAATGAAACATTTTATGGAAGTGAAGCTAATAATAAAAAGAAAATAAAATACTAGAAAGAAAAATTACACTATTGTTAAAAAAAGAAGAAAAGAAAATGGAAGATAAAAAGCTAACAAAAGAAAATTAAATTAATACTAGTGAAAGAACTTTAGACTAACATTAATATAAAAAAAAGAAAAAAAATAAAAATGAAATGTACTAACTAGAAATGGAACATTAAGCTAAAAGAAAAGAAATAAACTACATTACAAGAAAATTGAATAGAATGAATGCTATGGAAATCGGAATCTAGATTAAACAAAAAAGAAAATTAAATACTAGAACACTAAAGAAAGGAAATAAAGTGCTGGAACGTTGAATTAACATAAGAGAAAGAAAATAAAAAGAAATGAGACTTTCAAATTAAATTGGTATAATATTGACTATTATAACCATTTATCATGTAAGTGCTTAAATTATGACAATTAACAATATTGATAAGTTGTAATTGTTAAAACAAATATTAGCACTATTTAATGATTTAACAATTGGTAATAAGCTTAATAATGAAGGTAAGTAAATGAAATGAGTAGGCTAAGTAAACTAAAACTAGAATTTAAAGCAATGTAAGGATATAACAACTACATAAGTGATGCGAAAACGTAATTAAAATGAATTGACCAAATTAAACCCGACCACTTCAAAGGGGTAGAAAGTGGAGCTAGAAGGGCCGGGAATCCAACCGAGGTACCTAGGTTGCCGGGGAATCCTTAAGTCAGTAGAATGAGCTCCAATTGTCCAATCCTCGGGTGGTAATCCAAGCAATGTAGGCTTCAATGTAGGTATTGGAGATTCGGGACTCGATATATCGCAGGGTTTCGGCGTCAGGGCTCGGAATCGCTCGGTATATCGGCAGAGTCTCTCTCACTCAAAATTCGTACTGAAAACGTACGCTGGGGTGTGGTATTTATAGAATTCTTCAATCAATGAGATGTTGCCACGTTTTTAGACACGTCAGGCCATTTAGAGTTGGCGGCCGCCACAATATGAGTTGGCGGTCATCATGTAGGAAAAGGTTCCACAAGGTTCTATTGACGGTCGCCACAATGGAGTTGGCAGTCGCCATGTTTGGGAATTGCTTGGACAACAAGTTACTGGTTTTGAAGGTTTTTTATGGTTAAGGTTCAAATTCCGAGCTTGGATCACTTCCCGGGGATCGAACTGAAGCACTTGTTTTACCTGCTTTCATCATCGGATTCACCTAAGATTGGGTGGGGTCAAATTGGAGTGTCTACAAGCATCCTCACCAACATAACCACTACAAAAACCACTGCAACATTCGGCACCCATCAAATAACAACAGCAGCCCTAAACACCCCAAACAGCAGCCCCCAGCAGAAACCACAGCAGGACATGCAACCCCTAACAAATAGTGATTAACTTCTGGTGTATTAAAACTGCATTTTTCATACCTTTCAAGTTTTTTGAGCACGTCATAAGACAAGAAGCAATCATCATTCTCTACTAGCAAGCAACACCCAAAGCAATCCAACAAGAAACATTAGCAATTCAATAAACAACAGCACTCAACAACACCCAAAAACATCTCAGCAAAACCAACCAACTAGAAGACCACAGAGTAAAGGAGCTACTCGCCCAGGTGAATCAAACCCAAAGCCAACTCTCAGAACCAAAATGAGGCACGACACCTTCCAAAATGTAAAGCTACTCCAATATGCTACACCAAGGTCAATCATGCTCACGCATAGCCTATTCCCACCTCTCCTCATTCACCCCAGCCTCCAAATGATCCAAGATAGGGTCATCATAAGGGAAGTTCCCACCCCTTTCTCAACCTCTCGTCTGTTTTTTCCATTTCTATCACAGTTGAAAGGATTTGAGCTCTGTCCCTTTCAAATTTTAGGCCCAAGAGCTTCCTAGTTTCCAACACCAATTCAGCTTCTCTACGTATAACGTTAATCCGATTAGAAAGTCGTAAGTAGAGAGTGATAATTAGTCTATAGGCTGATGGTGCATACCTTCCCTCTTCCCCCTCTTCACTTTTGGCATATTTTCGTTTCTTTTGATGTTGACCAAGCCTAGATCGAATAATGATTTCTTTTTGGATTTTCTACCACGTAATTTAGCTAACTAATCCTCACCTCTTTGAACAGAATCTTCACTATGGAGGCTATTCTAGTGCAAGTCTTGCAAATCCACATTTGCCATGCTATAACCCATATGGTGCACTTTTTCAGCTGATACATTAGATAGGCCTTCAGAGTGGACTGAACCACTACTTCCACCCACATAGGTCTTGGCAAAATCCTCCTTCCCCTCTTGCTCTTTTGCATTTTCTTCCACCCATAGTTGACTTTTCGTTTCTACTATGCTCACACCATCCCTGGCCTCTACCACCACTTTCTCCTTCGAATAAGTATTATCTCCTTTGGTGAAACAATTTGAATTTTCTGCTATTGCTCCTAAGTTTGGACCGTCCTGGCCAGTACTTCCTTGCCACCCTCCGTTTCATACAAGGTAACCCATTTTAAGTGAGCTCCATCTGATTGTGCTCTTTCCTTCCCATTACCTAATCCTTATGCAATTCTCACTTACTTTCCTCGACATAAAAGAAGAGGTCCTTGTCATCCACACCTACCTTCGATCGTCCAAATCTTGGCACGACCTTGTTGCTAATGGGGGAGGTGGAGAGACATCCTTCACCCTCCTGTGCATGCCTTGACACAGCAACTTTATCTCTTAAGCTGCACCACCTTGGTTTAGAATTATAATTCCTAAGACTTATGCCCACTACGTTTCCACTGGCGGACATCTCCACGAAGCGAATAGGATATGGGTATCTACTAACCCTCAGGTCACACACTTGGTTTATCATAGCTCTGTTGTCAGTTGCTACCAAACTCTTCCATGTGTTAAATTCTCTTTTTTCCCAATACTTAGGTCAACAGCTAAGACTCTACTAAAGAGCTCCCCCAATTTTTCAAAGGTTACCAAGCTCCCCGCATGCAAAGGGACTCCTTCCATCGATAGCCAAGTATTTCTCCACCAATTTGTTTCTTTGTAGCTTCATTCATAATCCACCTCATATCCAATTTCTAACCAATGCTTAGCCTCCTTACAATAGTAATTTTGTCATCCTCCAAGAGGAACTGTGGATTAGAACTTTGGATCCTCCTAGAGGCTTCACCTTTATGTGAAAGACACCTTCACTTTTTATGGTTTCTTCAATGCGCAGTGCCGAAGCCAAGTTTCATCAACTTCTAGTGCTTCTATCGCTAGGATACCAGCTTCGGACCTATGTGTTAGATTTACACCTATGCTAGCTCCCACCTAGGAGAATAATCTTCTATCGTATATGGACTCCTATGATAACATGTTTGGATGGTCCCTACGTTTTGAGGGAGATCTAAGCTTGTACCCCACCTTCCTTTCAATACCATACCTCACCTTCTTCACCCGTAACCTTTGATCAAGTAGCCATACCCCATTATACTTCTAAATGGCTTTGTTTACCTCTCCTTCATATTTGAATCTAATAAACCCGAACTTCATGCTTGTTAGGCGTCTTCTCTTAGCTGAAACAAATGAGTTAAGAACTCTGCCACTTCTGTTAAAAATAGCTCTGAGCCACCCGTTGTATATAGGGAACTGAATCTTAAGAAACTAAGATGGTGCATACGAATCGAATCAAACGTGGCGCGAGACGAATATCATACAACGGAAAAAACTGTACAACGCCATTTTGTTCGGACAGATGGGGAAACCGTCCAGACAAAATCTATACGGGACGAACATTCTTGAACCCCGAATCCCAAAACAGAAACTCGGTACACCCACAAGGCAAAATAGGGATTATACCTTATCGGATTATACCTTATCGATCCCACTGATTTGATCACGTATTTGTTCTTGAACTTGAATCCAAAGATCAACACGGCAATCAATCGGCAATCTTTTCTCCGTTCAGATCTTCTGCTATATTCCCGAATGTTGAAGACACGAACTAAGTGTAGGCTTAGATCCTTCATGCTCCAAACCCTGTCTAGCTACCTCTTTTAGTTTTGGTTCTCACGTTACGTGAAAATCCTAAAATATTATATGATTGTATCGTCTGGCAGCCAAGATTATAACGACATATAAATAGACTACAGTAAGGACCTATAGAGTAAATAAGACATAGGCTTTCAATGTAATTATGAAATTCTGGCTCAACTCAAAAATAATTTCATAAAAACATATATTATAATTCATTACACTAAAGAATTATAATTGCACTTCCAACCTTATTCTTAAAACTGATTATTCGAACTCCTCTTATTAAATGCTTATTATTCTCTTCACGTTAAGATTACAGATACCTACCGATTAAATTAAATTACTGACAATTATATTTAATCAGCTTCTTCGAAAATTTCTTAAGTCTTTCTGTTTACTTATTTGACAACTAAATTATAAAATCCACTTGCAGGATTTGATTCGGTCAAAACTTATAAGTTTTCTTAAGGGGTATCATTAATCTCGATCTTTCGTGACATGGATTCTATTAATAATTAATATCTACCATATACTTAATATCGTTATCCAACTCATCAGAATTATTGACTCATACAAGAGCGTACCCTCTAATGAATCAAAACAACAAATATTAAATATACGTAAATAATAATTATTTCGTGATTAAGAGCATAAGCACTTATAATAAACATGGGGTGTGAATTAATTTATATAATTAGTGTAAAATTAATTATCCCAACGTGGTCATATTCAATACACACAAAGTGTACTAGCACATCAAGTCGGAACAATAGACAACGCTATTATCTATTTCCCGTAACCAAGGCCGGTCTACCAAAACTTTATATTGCAGTCGTACCGATGGTTTTTTCAATTCCATCTAAACTGTGAACTAAAACTTATATTCCGCGAGAACTTTTAATCTAGTCTTCTGTGCGTAAGGCGAATTCTACACACCAGATTAAATACTATATAGAATAAAAGAGAATCATGCACAACATTAAATAAATAATGAAATGCATACATTGCTCATAAAAATTCTCATTAAAATGAAAAAATAATTTTTATTATTAAATAAAAATAATACCAAAATTTTAAATATAATTTTTAGTATACAACCCTAACATTGTTCATTTCTACTAGTAAGTTATCCACGAAGATCGTAATGCCTTTCCGTGCTTGCTTCCATCCCTCTGCTATCTTCCAACCATCCTTCCTTCTAGCCATCGTGGATGACTCTAACAGTTCTTTGTGCACAGGTGATTTAACAAGAGTGCGAATATGTTGCAGATGAGGTCGGAAACCCCAATTGCCCAGCAAAACCCCAAGTCGAGCACTTATTAAAACTCTGGATCCCTAATTGATGTTCAAAATACCAAGATCCAACTCAGATCGAACCCAATCAAAATCAGAATCCCAAAATCGGTGTCCAAAAACTCAAATCAAACTCAAATAAAATAGACGAACTGAAGCGAAGTCAGAACCCCAACCGGCATCTGAAAAAGAGTAACAGACTTACTTTGGCTGAAGAAATCAACTACGATAAGCTATATTGCACCATAACAGTAAAGAAACCCAAATTATTCGACTCGACCGCCAAACCCTACGTTTGCTGTAGTTTTATCGGTTCTTTCTTCTGTTTTTCTTCACTGACCCCTTCTTTGTCCCTTTCTAAACCTTTCTCCTCAAAACGTTAACCTTCCTGATCCCTCCATCTCCATCTTCGATTCCATCGCTGCATTTTCCCAAAAAGGACTCGGTATTATCGACATGTAAATTATAGGTGAGATATGCATACCCTTAGACTTCCTATCTCCACTCCCTTAATCAACTGAAAGCTGCAAGCACTATCGAGCATACCATTCAAGCCTTTGGCTGCTATGATGAATAGAAAAGGTGATACTAGATCTCCTTACCTCATGCCTCTCTGCATTTTGAATTCATTTGTTGGAGAGAAACTAAATAGTATTGGTACTGATGCAGTAGGTATGCATTCTTTAACCCATGTGCACCATTTATTTCCAAATCCCATCCTTTTTTTGCATTTGCATTAGATAGTTCCAATTGATTGTGTCATAGGTTTTTCAAAATTGATTGAATATAATACCTTTGCCCTTCTTCTTCTTCCATTCATCAAGCACTTTGTTCACTATTATCACCCCATTAAAGATTTACCTACCAGCTTGTTAGGAAGGCTGATTATCTTTCATCTATTACCTCAGGCATTACCTTTTTTAACCTTGTTGCCACGACTTTTACCAAGATCTTATATATGGGTCCCACAAGGCTTATATGTATATACTCATCCAAGGCCTGAGGGTAATCTACTTTTGGGATCAGGGCTATAAAGATAGAGTTTAAACCTAATGTAAACCTCCCATTTCTGTGGAATTCCTGTATGAAGGTGCACACCTCCTTTTTTTATAATGTTCCAAAACTTTTTAATGAATTTAAAATTGAAGCCATCAGCTCTTAGGGCTTTGCTCCCATTGCAATCACATATTACATTGTATATTTCAGCCACTTCGAAAGCCTTTTCTAAACTTAATATGCTCTCTAGATTTAGGGATCAAAGGTCGGTCTGCTCCAGGGAAGGTCTTCTCCGTTCTTGGTTGCTGAATTTCATCTGAAAATTCTGGTAGATCCCATTTTTGACAATTTGAGGTTCAACCACATCTGCTTCACCAATCATGATATGTCCACTGAAGTTCTTCTTGTACCTTCTATTGGCCATGCATGGTGTGAAAAAAATTGGTGTTTTTATCTCCTAACTTTAGTTATGTTTGTCTTAACTTCTGTCTCCACATGCTTTCAGCCCATCTATACAGTTGCCATATGAAAATTTTCAACTCCTTTCTCTGTTCTGTCTCATTTGTAGTTAGTTCTTTAGAGTCTTCAATTGCATCAATTTTCTCCAATGTAGCTCTACAGCTTTGGTTTTGGACACCAAATTACCAAACTGATTCTTATTCCATATTTTGATAGCACTTTCAGAGCTCTATCATCTTCATTAGTAGCACAAAACTACCCTACCCAAATACTTAGGAGGAAACCCAAGTGTTCTTCATCAGATTTCTGAATGAGGCACTTTTCAGCCAATTGTTCACAAATCTAAAAGGTTTGGGTCCCCAATCCATAGATTCATTGGTCAATAGGATTATATGATCTTATAGGATTTGAGGTAGCCCCATTTTTGTACATCATATTTAACCAACCACTCTAAGCTTATCAAGAATCTGTCCAGCCTACTCATCAAAGTTTTAGATGCTTGTAGGTTTGACCATGTAAATTTCTTCCCAATAAGAGGAAGGTTTTTTGATTGGAGGTTATTCACTAAAGACCTAAGGTCTTTCATGCCGTTTGTCAGTCTTGTGCAATTGTTTCTCTCACTTATATTCATAATTTCATTAAAGTCTTCTCCGAGGCACCAGGATATGTTAAACTTAACTCTGAAAGATCTTAATTCTTCCCAAAGCTTGAATCTTTCCCCCTTTACATTAGAACCATATATGTTTCCAAATAGGCATTCAAAGGAAAGATTCAGCTCACTAAACATCCTGGACATACGGTGTTTCCAATATATTCTATTGGCTGCAGCTCATTTTTCTCTGCATTATATTTCTCACTAAGATGTTCTTTCTCTGTTGAACAACACTTTGGTGTTCATAGGGTGCATGGTAACTTTTCCTGGAGATCTGAACTACAATTTGAATTTAAATTTTCCATTACCTTGAAAGGGGGTTAACACTCTTCTCCAAAGAGGGCGCCAGACTGTTCTGCCTCTCCATAGAGTAGGCTATTTTCACCTTTTAGAGAAGATCTAATCTCATTGCTGCAGGTCTGAGGGCGCCTTCTTTTTTCATAGGGCTCTTACTCCTCCACCTTTTCCTTGTTGCTTAAGGATTCTTCCACCTGGATGATCAGGCCAACATCATCAGATACATCTTCTCTTTCCTTTGAGCCCTTGCTATGCTCCCATCTGAGCACGCTTCTATTTTATACGGATACCTCTATAAGGGATTTAGACCTGTTTGAAGACTCAGACTCCATCCTTACATGCTGCCCCACGGGTGCATTAGTTGAACAATTACCCCATAAGTGTAAATTTTGAAACTTATCTTCAGAGCATCTAATAATATTAATAAACCATCCCACTTTAGAATTTGTTGGATAGGAGCTAATAAACTTGTTGAGATTAAAACTCTACCCACCTCTAGATCCTTTCTTAAGCTAGGTGGGCCATTCACACTGATGATTGAGGGTCTTTCCAATCCTTGTGAAGGTATTTATAGCCCATGTATGCAGGGGTATCCTCGCCCAGACCCTTCTAGTGAGATTAATCTCTCTCTCACTCCACTTGTTCACCACATCGAACCACATTTCGATCCATTCGTTGCCATTACATAGGAATGTGTCTCTCTTATTCTCACTGGGGAATTGTAGTGTCTTGGTTCCTCACATAGGTTTGATATAATACTAAAAATACCTTCCCCTCTTAGGACTTCCTCAAGAATAGGAATAATTTTGTGGTCTTTAATCATGCCCATTGCGCAGCTCTGGAGCCATCCCTGATCAATCTCTATGGCTTCGATCGCTTCCTCCTCTGTCGCTTTTCCCTCCTATTCCTTCTCACCTGCCTAAAACTCCCCTGCTGATTATCTTTGTTTTTTTGTGATAACGTTCCCTTCCACATGTATTCGTCTGGATCATTTCTCCTATCTGTTCATGTTTAGCCATGTCAACCTTGAGGTTTCTGTTTAGACACCACACCCTGTTATATTGTTAGATAACTATTATGGCGCTTTTTCCTTCCTTAAACTTAACAAATTCCAAACTTGGTTTAGGTCATTAGCCTTCTCTTGTTAGGAATAAATGCATTAGTTACCTGGCCATAATGGCTAAAGAGTTATCCTAGCCACTGACTATGAACTGCTTCTAGAATATTATCAATGAAGATGGTCGTCTGCTTCCTATTGTCCTCCCCACCCTTCAGTTCTCCCCTTCTATTGATAGTGCCTCGACTACTGCTTCGTCATGGTTGATCTTTGAACTTCTCCATGTTTTTCGTAATTTCAATGGTCCTTTCCCTGCATCATATAGGATCTCTCTACTATGAGGTAATTTTTACAGCTCTCATCTTCGATTCTTATGAGACACAAAATACTACTCAAACTTAATTGAGAATCGTGGCTTGTAAATGATTTGTATTTGGATTTTACGTATAAGACCTTGTACTGAATGACAAGTTGGGCTGATTGAAATGCTCCATTACCAAAAAAAAATGTTAGACAGTATATAATAAGCAAGGAAATAGTAAATGACAATATCAATTTTATAGCCAATTGTAGTAAAAATTTGAATTTTGTAACTATTTTTCTTGCTTTTGCATATGCCAAAAGCTTTATTTGGACATTATTATAGAAGTTATTTTATTTAAATTCATGGTAATTCGTACTTACCAAACTTCTATTGCGTAACCATAAATAAAAGTAGTACATATTTTTACTGAAATTGGGGGGATGTTTAATTAATTTTTATCGTCCCACGAAAACAAAAAAGAAGAAGAACAACAAGAGCAAAATTGTTGGCACAAACTGCCAAAATTCTAAGATTATATCTATGATTTTAATCAAAAAATATCCGAACGAATGAACGTCGAAACAGGCTCCAAATTAAAATTTTTTAATATCGAACAATCAAAATAAAACCTGATAATACTCTCAAAGTTAGTTTTAGGATTATACTTTTCGAAATCTGGTTGGAAGATTTCGATTGCTGTAACAATTTTCAATCAACGATCTGCCACAATTTTTGACTTCTAGTCAAATCTCTAACACAAGTCTTCTACCGTATTCTCAAATACTAAACACGAACAAAGTGTAGATTTTGATCTATCGTGTTCTTCAAGACTTTCTTGATTAGGTTTAGGATTTTTAAATAACGTGAAAACTCTTGCCATCTAATCACTGACTAAATAATATGAATTCTTGCAGTATGTTTTATAACAGCATGTATATAGGGTTATAGTAGGGACCTGTGAAGTATATATGGCTTGGGCTCCTAATATAATTATGAAAACATACCTCAACCCAGAAGTAATTTCATAAAAGTATTAATTATAATTCATTCCATTAAAAAATTATAATTGCACTCCCGGCCATATTTTCAAAAATATAGTATTTAAGTTTCAGTTATTAAATATTTATTTATTCTCTCTACGTTAAGATTTTTGATACTCGTCGATTAAATTAAATTACTGACAATTATATTTAATCAGCTTCTTAAATAAATTTCTTAATATCTTTCATTTAACTTATTTGACTGTTGGATAACTAAATACACCTGCAGGGTTTGGCTCGGTCAAAACTATAAGATTCCTTAAGGGGGTATCATCAATCTCGATCTTTCGGGACGTGAATTCCATCAATAATCAAAATTCACTATGTAATTAATATCGTTATCCAACTCATCGAAAATATAGATCCGTAAAATATCGCACCCTCTAATGAATCAAAATAACAAATATTAAATATATATAAATAATTAATTATTTCGGGATTAAGAGTACAAGTACACATAATAACCACAGGGTGTAAATTAATTTATATAGTCAATATAAAATTAATTACCTCAACGTTGTTATGTTCAATACACATAAAGTGTATTAGCACAACGATTCGAAAAAATAGACGATACTATTATCTGTTTTTCGTAATTAAGACAAATCTACAAAAACTCTGTATTACAGTCATACCGATGGTTTGTCTAATTTCATCTAAACTGTGATTCAAAACTTATATTTCACAAGAATCTTTAATCTAGTACAAGATGAATTCTACACACTAGATTAAATACTATATAAAATAAAAGACATTAATGCACGACATCAAATAAATAATAAAATGCATACATTACTCATTAAGATTCTCATAAAATAAAAAAATAATAAAAATAATAAATAAAATTAAATACTAAAACTAAAAACTATGATTTTTTAGTATATAACTCTAACAAAAAGAATGAAAATGAATGAGCTAGATGAAGAAAACTTTTTTTAATAAGGCAAGTTCAAATAAACATAGTAAAGAAAACACCATTTGGATGATTCAATAAAGCTTCACAAGGCAAAAGAATAGTTCGCTTTGTGCTCACCGCGCGGCTCAGTGGCCCGAGCAGCTCAATGCCCACCATGCCCCCAGGGTTTGAACCCTGGGTTCCCATCCCCCTTTTCCCATCTTAACTATCCAAAAAAATAAATAAACAAAGCTTCACAAGCCATCCAATATTATAATTATACTTTTCGTGCTTTCCGGCATGTGAATACCACATTCATTTTTATTGTAATGGACATTGCCCTGAGATGATATAGTGATTTATCTTTCTTTCTTTCTTTTTTTTTTTAACTTTTTAAAAACTTTTCTATTCATTTTATTGAGGCAGACTAAGAAAGTAAAAACTTTTAACTAAAAATTATTTTACAAATGATAAAAAATAAAAAAACCAGTTACTAAACATTTATCTCAAACTAGGTCATTGAAAGTACATTAGTTACACAACAAAAAGTACTCAAACTAGGTTATTGAAAGTACATTAGTTACACAACAAAAAGTAACCTTCTCAAAAGTATCCTTTTCCAAACAATTGGAACATTTCCAGCTCATGATTTCCGTATTAAATCAATTGCCAAACTACATAAATCTTGCTTACAGAAACTTTAACCCCAATTCAAAATTCTAAATTCAAGCTTGATTCACAAAAGAAAAGAAAAACTTCAAAAAGGCAATAGAATCGAAACTAAGAACCAGAAAATTATTAAATACTTCTGAAATACCATGTCACATTGCTTATGTGGTACTCTTAATAAATAAAAATGTGCAATGTACACTAATTGGGTTACTTTTGTTTTTTACTTACCCAACAAAACTGTATTTTATGCGAAATATTTTTTGCTACATGATTGAATAGGAGTACCAAATAAGCAATGCATGTGGTGCTTCAAAACTACCGAATAATTACTCATAATAACCTTAGTTTGATTTCTTATATTTTCTTTATTATAAAGCCAATGTTGATGACCAAGAAAAAGAACTTCCATTATCAACTAACACAACCAAAAAGTCAAGTTTTGTGGAGTCCCTGAGAAGCTGCAGCCGAGGCACAGTCCATTGGCTGGAATCCAACTCTCTCCTTCTCCAAGTCATACACAACCTCCACATTTTGCTGCTGGAAGCTCCCAAACACCCCGGCTGGCCCATCTTCGCCACCATCCATGCTCTGAAACAACAAGCATTTCACCACCGTGGCGTTGCTCGGGGCGCCCATGGCGTAGAAATAACTCCCATGGGGCAGTACAAGGCTCACATTGTTCAAAAAATGGAATGTGATTTCCGGAAACAAGAGATCGTCTCCTCGGACCGTGTTATTCGGACATGGGATTTTATAGCAGAGATCAAACCCGGTTCGCGACTCGGCATCCTTCGCTCGAGCGATTGGTATCGCAGATTGGAGGGCCGAGAGAAGTTGAGAGTAGAATGGTTCAGGAAGGTGAGTGTAAGTAGTTCCGGAGTCGATCAACAAGCCTCCATTGCCAAACAAATCGAATTCCCTCAACATCAATGGCACCTCTGTAACCCTAGAATTTCCCACACTCAATCCCTCGAGACCAATATAATAGTAGTTAGGGTACATAGGGCTCTTCAGCATTGGGGTGAATTGTAAATTATCTTTTGAAGAAATTGCAAGGTCTCCCACAACCAATGGGCTTGAAATATTAGGGTTGTTAGCAAACTTGAAGGACAAGAAACAATGAGAGAAACCCTTTTGAAGAAACCCTAACTGGGAAGGGAGAGAGAGAGGACCTTTCCCAAACCCTGCAATTCCTATGGGCTCCCTATAGGTGGATCCCACACACCCAAAACAAAACCTTGGTATCTCTCTAGTTACCCCATGGCTGCTTCCATGGATTTTTAGGGTATCCCTAGTTAGTGCCCCAGTCACCACTCCATCACCATAAGTGTAAGCAAATGAAGGGCATGGCCTAAAACAGGCGCCCTTCAGAAGGGTACCCAGGGAGCATCCAGCCACTGTGCATGGATCAAAGGAGTTATCCGAGCTATGGATGTCGATACAGAAAGGGCTCCCACACGAGTCTCGGGAGGAAGAAGACGAAGATAAAGGCGAAAAAGCCGCCATTAACTTACTGTTTCGAGTGCCGTCACAGTCCATGCAATCAAAAGAGAGGTTCCCACAAGGAACCCAGGTGAGGTCACTCCCAGTATCCATATAGAGTTGGATGATTTGTGGGGGTGATCCAAAGTTGAGAGAGATTAGATAACCATCTCTAACTTCTCTCAGTGGCTCCATCATATCCAACATTTCTGTTGGCTTATTAGTTGAAGAATCAATGGAGGGTTTAGGATTTGGAAGGATGGTCCTGGAATGAGTCAAACCAAGAACCAGAGAAGGAGATTGGATTTGTTTTGCTTGGGAAACGCTGGAATTCAACAATGTATTGAAGAAGAGGAAGAAGAAGAGGAAGGAAATGGCGTGGAGGGAGGAGAGTTGTTGCATGATGATGATTATTATTTTTTCTTTTTTTTTTCAATGGGTTGAGATGAAGGTGGCTTAATCAGAGCAGTTATTTATAGAGTGGATTTGAGTAGTTAAAATCAATGATTGATATTTACAAGATTGTTAGAGGAGGTTTAAGGTTTCCGAAAACACACTTTTCTTTTCAAATGCCAATTGATAGAAGATGATTGGATTAGGATACCCACCTGTATCAAAGCACACTTTTCTTTTCAAATACCAATTGGTAGAAGATGATTGGCTTGGTAGAAGATGATTGGCTTAAGTTACCCCCTCTGTGAAAGCACACTTTTTTTTTCAAATGTCAATTGGCAGAAGATGATTGGCTTAGGGTACTATGACAGCGTAATACTTTTTTCGCACCAAAACTTTTAGGTGCGGGGAGGATACCAGTGATGCCCTAAGCCAATCATCTTCTACCGATTAGGTGAGAGAGTGTGAATTTTTATTTATTTTCTTATCAGCTAATAGTTCCGTTATCTCATAACTTTTTCACTTTGCCAACCAATTTTCTCTTCAGCAAATTTTCTTTTTTTTTTTTTTTCTCTTTCTTTCACTTCTTTTCAGTTCATGAGTATATTTTTTAATAAATTATGGTTATGTTTTTTCTTT
>JAULJZ010042058.1:0-14473 GCA_032270985.1 Heliamphora pulchella
TTTCACCGCTCCAGTAATCCCAGATCAACCAGCGTGATCGGTACCTGAAGAAAATTAAATCCCACACCGTGACCCAAAGCTCAACAGATACTAGACAACACATGCAATATAAGCTAAACATGCTAGGAAAATGAGGTGCAGTTTTAGGTTCTCTTTCAAGCCATTAAAACGAGTTTTCATATACAAACGGCAAAGCGATGATAACAATCATTTTTTGACTCACTCATAGGAGCCTTGAAAATAATTTGAAAACGATTTTTAGATCGCGATTCACACGAGTCTTAAAAATAATTTGAAAATTAGTTTATCCGTCCCACAATGCAATTCATGCAATCCATGATATATATAACCAGCTCTCATAAGCCACAACAACAGTTCTTCAACAACACGGTGACACACCCCACAAAAATTTTCTCGGATTCTCACTGAAGGACTATTGCCCCATCTAAAACACATCTCGGGCTTTCACCGAAGGACCACCGTCCCAACTAATACGCTTCTCGGGCTTGCACCGAAGGACCCTCGTCCTAACTCTTCTCGGGCTTGCACCAAAGGACCCCCGTCCTAACTAATACACTTCTCGGACTTTCACCAAAGGATCTCAATCCCATCTAACACATTCTCGGGCTTTCACCGAATGATCTCAATCCCATCTAACACGTTGTTAACTAGGGTTAACATTCACCGAACCACATGTTCATCTAATATATTCCATACACCTATGCATAAGTAAACCAAGGTTTAAATGTATAAAACTACGTACTATCACCACGTTTCATGAACCGAGTCACATGCTACACATGCGACTCACACAACACTTGCAACTCATGCAACATGCATCACATGCATCTGTTCCTCACATTCCACATATACATGCCTAATAAAATTTTGAGTTTTAAAGTATAAACCAAGTTACACGTAATGTTATCAAATCATATAATTCACTTACATAATCCCTACATAAATAAACTAGAGTTATAAACGCACAAAATCAGTTATAAACGCACATACCCATATATAATTTCACATCATGGCGCCACCCGACAAACAACCCGACATCCACTCACATGGATAACCAACAACCCATAAAACCAAGCCTAATCCGAAGGTCAACCCTAAACCCATCAAATCATGAGGTCACAAAACACCACATTTCCTCTAAAGATGCCCTGAGCCCAAACACGCTCTATACCCAACCACGACACACACAACCGTGCCCCAACAACCCACATATAGCCGTGCCCATCACCCCCGAGAACGGCACCTAAACAAACACCCAACCATCAACTGAACCCCAAAAAGAATCCAATAGTATTTCAGTCGATTAATCCCATAATCAAGCTACTGAATATCGTCAGGAACTAATTGGAAACCAAAGACCCAACCACCAAACAACACAACAAACTCCAAAAGAACAAGAAATTTGATAAAAAGTTCCCCCAATTATGAAAAATAGGCTTTTCCATACATCCGATCCAAAACGGGTGAAAAATAGTTAAGAAATTTTGACATACCATCACTATTTGGATCATAACTTTTTTTACAAAAAGAATTTTAAAATGGGAGAAGTGTCATTAGAAAGAAGACTTCCAGGGCTTCAATTTGAACACAAAAATGACCCAATTCTGAGTTCGGATGAGGGAGATGCATCAATTTTAAAAACAAATTTTGAACCAGTGAAAAACAGACCACGGGCTAAACCGCTCGAGCGGTCGGTCAAGTGGTCAACAACCCGAGAGAAACCCAAGGCTACTCTCTAGACCAGTTGAGCGGTCCCTCAAGGGGTCCAATGCCAGAACCTGATCTGTTTGGCAAATTTTGAGTCTCTAACCACCCTACAACCATCTAACAACCCTCCAAACACAAAATTGAAGCAACCAAACTCTCTTTCAACATCCTCGGACATACACAAGCCCAAGACTACCACCAAAACCTCGAAAGAAACTCTCAAATCCCGATTCCATTCAACCAAAACCAACCAAAAATGGGTTTAAACCCAAAACCCAATTTATTCGAAACATAAACCACTTTTTCATGGATTTTAACCGGTAAAAATACACACGATTACACGTAACACTCTTATATGACATGAGAGTCAAGGATCCTACCTCGTTGAGTTAAAACTCGATACCTCGAACCACGTGTAAAATCGAGCTTCGCCAGAATAAAATTCTGTCCGGATGGTTGCGTAGACCACGACACCAATAGCAAGGATTCGTTGTTGGCTCATTGAAAATTGAGCCCCGGACCTCCGAGAACTTGGAGAAAGACAAAGAGAAAAAAAAACTTACTCTAAAAGTTTTGAAAATATCTTTTAAAAATATCTAACTCTAGATATTTATAGGTCTCCAAAATATTTTTTTTTTGAAATTTTTTAAAATCGCACCGCAACACTGCATGGCCCCGGGAACTAACCCCGCATACATATCTAAGCCCGATCATGCATCAAAATGCATACAAACATGCAAAACCAAAAACAGAAAACACGCGTCGAAAAACGTCGAAAAGGAAAACAGGTCAGGGTCTCACAACTCTACCTCCCTTAAAGGAATTTTGTCTCCGAAATTCAACTCAAGGTCAAAAGAAACAACCACGTCGATCACAATCGACACGACATACGAGATGGTTAGCCAAATCGTTCCTAGGATATAGTCAAACAAGGTCAGGCATCCTAAATAATGGCCAACTATCTCAAAGACTCGGGATCTACAACTCACTTTAACCTCACATCCTCACCAACCGCTGCCTCAACACAGTACATCACCCACGGAGTCCATCATCAACTCCCAAACAGATACAATGAAAAAGTGGCCCAAACCCTGCATACTCAGAAAGTACCTCTACTCACTGAAGGCATAGCTGCATCACCAGGCACAACCGGTGCCCTCGAAGAACTAGGAGCTATGAGAGCATACGCTCGAGGCAATGTCGCTCTGGCCTGTCCACCATAACTCGGCGCTGTTGGCTGCCATACCGAATGAACTGATGTACTCTCACCTGCTATCCAGAAAGTCTGAACTACAGGATACTGTTGTCGCTCCTGCACATACGAACCCTCTGGTGTGCCCACTGTACTCGGCGCACTCTCTCTCTGGGGACAAGTTCTGCGAATATGTCCCGTTTGACCACATTTATAACAAATCGATTGCTCCGTCCCCTGTGACTGATCCGGTATGGAACTCTGAGCCTGCCTCAACTATAGGTCCCGGTACTACCTCGGCTGCGGGCAATCTAGCACACGATGCCTCGGCTGTCCACATCGATAACATCTGACCGCCCTCTGCTCTGGCCTCCCCGACGGAGCCACTGATGGTGCTGGTGCAAAGAACTGCTGTGGTCTAGATGGATGAAAGCTAGGACCATATGACCTTTGCCTCTTACTCGAACGTCCACCTGTCTGCGCCTCTGTCCCACCCTGAGGTGTCCTGGCCTCCCTGGAAGCTCGAATCTTAGTCATAGTGTTCTCAACCCTCGCTACTGCCTCTACTAGCACTATGAACACCCGAAGTCCCATTGCGACCACACGCTCCCTGATCGCTGGCCTCTAGCTCTGCTTAAACCTCATCGATCGTAGCTCGTCTGTGCTCACCAACATTGGTACAAACCAGGATAAGCTCGTAAACCTGGCCTTGTACTACATAACATCCATGGCCCCCTGGGTAAGAGTGTAGAACTCCTTCCTGTACAAATCCCTCTTCGAAGATGGGAAGTATTTCTCCAGAAACACTCCTATAAAGGCAACCCATGTGACTCCCACAATGGTCCTGGCATATTTCCACCACGCGTGAGCAGCACTCCTCAGCTGGAAGGTAGCAAAAGAAACCCGCAACTCGTCCTCCTCAATCTGCAGCGTATCAAGAATCCGCGTCACCGGCTCTAACCACTCTGTCGCCACAATAGGATCAGGATCTCCAGCAAAGGTAGATGGATTCATGCGCCTGAACTCCCGCATCGCTACTGTAGCCTTCGCCTTAGGCACTCCCTCTCTCTCCCTAACGATCTCACCTCTAGCCAACTGCTGGATAGAATCCACCAGCACACGCAACAACTTCATCGTGTCCATTGGTCCTAGGGGAGCATTTGCATCTCCAACATCAGGGATAGAAACATCTTCTTGGCTAACACGACGGCCACGACCTCGACCACGGCCTCGCCGTCTCCTCGCAGACATCGCGCCTATATGAAAGAAACACAGAACATAAGATGCAACATATAACACGAACCACATAAGCATGCTAACACATAAGCACATAGATTCATGTTAAACAACCCCCACATACCGAGGAGAACCAACAAGAATGACGCGTCAATCTGGATAATCTACTCAGAGTCCCTGCCAGAAATCACGTCAGCTAAACTCGTTTCTAACTTGGCTCCCAAGTTTGTTAATCCAAACGCCCAAAGGCAAGACAAATCAATCCCACAGTTCAACCCCCATGCTCAGATATACACATCATTCTCATATTTAACATGCTAACACGTTCATGTTATTAAAGCATCTAAACACATGCAGTTAAGCACACGCAACCAACCTCACACGAGATACACTCTCTTCCCACGGCTATTAGATATTGAACCCAGAGCTTTGATACCAAGTTCTCACATCCCAAACTCTGGGCCACGCGAAACACCCACAAGCAATCAACCACAACACCCAGCCCGAGAATACACTCTCAAATAAAACATATATGCATTGTATATAACCATCAAAAGGCTTACATTATACGGTTCCAACACCGAAAAAATATGTTACAACAGACATGGTATAAAAAGAACAAAAAAGAAAGACCACAGATCTTCCACCTCTTCAGCAACCCTGGATCAACCCGCGTGACCAGTACCTTAAAAACATTTTAAATCCCATACCGTGAGCCAAAACTCAGCAGATACTAGATAACACATGCAATATAAGCTAAACATACTAGGAAAATGAGGTGCAGTTTTAGACTCTCCTTCAAGCCTGTAAAATAATTTTCACATGCAAATGGAAAAGCGAGGATATAAACCATCTTTTGACTCATTCACAGGAGTCTTGAAAACAGTTGAAAAAGGGTTTTTAGATCGCGATTCACACGACTCTAAAAAATAACTTGAAATTGGTTTTATCCGTCCCACAATGTAGTTCATGCAATCCATGTACCCGCTCAGACCGAGAGACCTCAACTCCAATAGAATGCAGTACAGATGAGTATAACCGGCGCTCACAAGCCGTAACCGTAGTTCTAACACTGAGATAAAGATCCGTATACAAACATACATTCTCGAAATAAAACTATATACTACGGGGTAAAACCATAGACCACGGGATAAAACCGCAAACTTTACCGTAAGCCACGGGATGAAACCGCTGACCACGGGATTATATCACGAGATAAAACCGCATACCACGGGATAAGACCGCATATTACAGGACAAAACCGAACACTACAGGATAATACTGAACATTACGCGATAACACCGAATCAACACATGCATGCTAAACCAGGGTTTAAATGCATAAAATCACGTATTATCACTACATTACACAAATCACGACACAGGCTACACATGCGACTCACACTGCACTTGCAATCCATGCAACATACATCACATGCATCCGTTCCTCATATTCCACATAACTATGCCTATAAAACTTCTGAGTTTTAAAGCATAAAATCACGTTACACGTAGCGATATCAGGCCATGTACTTTCTCTACATAATCTGTATATACATAAATTAGAGTTATAAATGCACATAGCTAGATATAACTTCACATCATGATGCCACCTGTCACGAAACCCGACATCCACTCACATGGACAACCAACAACTCACAGAACCCAGCCTAACCCGATGGCCAACGTTAAACCCCTCAAACCACAAGGTCACAAAACACCACCTTTTCTCAAAGGTGCCACGGGCCCAAACACGCCCCACGTTCAACGAGGAACAAACACCGCGCACCTAACCGTGCACCACAACCCATCTAACCATGCACATCAATCCCGAGGACGACACCTAAATCAACACCCGAAGCCACGACACGACTCTCGAAGCTACCACACAACCAATCGAACCCCAAAAAGAATTCAATAGTATTTCAGTCAATTAATCCCATAACTAATCAATTGAATACCGTTGAAAACCAATCGAAAACCAAGAACCCAACCAAAACCATCAAAACACCAAGCCCAGGACCTCAGTCGACTGGACCCAAACCCTCAGTCGACTGAAAACACACTGGAAACCAAAAACCCAAAAATAGAACCTTTTCAGTCGACTGACCTGGGAGGTTCAGTCGATTGACCTCCTAAAAACATGATCCAGTCGACTGATCATCATGATCAGTCGACTGACCTTGCCCAGAAATCATTTTTGAGCTATGATTTCAGTCTCCAAACCCTTGAATCAAAGCCTCCAAACCCTCATCCAACACCCTCGGACATACACACGCTCAGGCCTAGCATTAAGACCACAAAAGAAACACCCGACACCTGATTTCATCCATCGAAATCGACAAAAAAACGATTTTTAACCCAAAAACCTAATTTTTAAACAAAATCAGATCTCATGCATTTAACCAGTAAAAACACGCACGATTACACGTAGCACCCTTATAAGACATCAGAGTCTAGGATCCTACCTCGGTGAGTTAAATACTCGACGCCTCGAACCACGTGTAAAATCGAGTTTCGCCGAAATGAAGTTCCATCCGAATGAATGCGTAGACCATGACACCAATAGCAAGGATCCGCTGTTGGATCGTTGAAAATTGAGCTCCAAACCCCCGAGAAATTAGAGAAAAGGCAAAGAGAAAAAAAAACTTACTAGAGAAGTTTTAAAAATATATTTTGAAAATATTTAACTCTAGATATTTATAGGCCTCCAAAATATCTTTTTTTATTTTGAAATTCACATCACAAGGCCCCACGGCCCGAGAATCTAACCCCGCATGCATATCTAAGCCCGATCATGCATTAAAACACATACAAACATGCAAAATTAAAAACGAAAAACACGCGTTGAAAAACATTAAAAAAGAAAACGGGTCAGAGTCTGACAATAATATTTCCAAACTTTAATTTTCATGCTTAAAAATATACATCAAGTTAAATTTTAAATACAATTTTTGAATAATGTAGTGTATGTATACCATTAAATATACATTAAGGCAATATTATAAAAACAAAATTCAAATTTGGGAGTCTAAACCCCACTTGAGTGTGGAGCACTCAATCTCATTTTTTTTATAGCTATTGTCATACATGCATTAAGTTTTATTGGACATAGCTTTTTAGGGTCTTACACAAACATCATTGGCCTCCATTACATACAAAATTTTGTATTAAGAGAGACCACCCCTAGGTTCGGCACTCTCTCCTTCTCCCTCTCTGTGTTGTATTTTTTTCTTCTAAGTGTTCTAAGAGTGTGTTAGAGAGAGAAAAAGGAAGACCTAGAGTGTATTCTTCAAATTTTTGTTCAAAGTGCATTCATATCCATCATCCATCAAGCATTACCAAGGTAGGAACAATATTTTTATACATGTATTTTTCATCTACATGGTCTTCTTAGCTTCTAAACATCTCTAGATTCAAGATCCATGCTCAAACCTGTGACATGTGGTCTTGAATCCATTTTTTGCTTTTATTTTCTCTCCTCAACCATTCACCATCTTCTCTTATTTTTGATCCATGCAAATGGTATATATCTCATAGATAAACCATATATATAAGAGATATAGCAATGCATATAAAGGCCACGGGTCTAGGAGCCAAGAAAACTCATGTTTTCTTCATGTTCGAATATGTTCAGAGAGCTTTTTTGCCAAAAATCTATTTTTCGTATGGGTCTAAACTTGTTTTTTGGTTCCAAAATGTTTACTGTAATTTGGTGATTGTATTATTAACATGCATGAACCTTCTTGAGGTCCAGATCACCCATTTTCTGTAGAAGAACAATTTTGAACCTATGGGATGAATAAGCAGTTTAGAAGAATAATTTTGAACCTATGCCATTTTCTGTAGAAATGAGATCTCGGTGTGATTTTTGTGTGGTTAGATAGATAGATGTCTTATCTTTCTAACCACACTGGAGTTACCTTAAAATCACATATGTAGAGAAAATGGTATTGATTCTCCTAAAGTGTGTCAAATTGGACACTACTTGGTAGAAAATTAATATAAAATTAAAGAAAAATAATTTTAATGTAAGACCAACTCTCAGAGCTTCAAAACTCATATATCCACCTCTGTAAAAATTAGAAAAAGTAACCAATGAGTGTAAGTTCTCCGTTCTAATTTTTAAAATTACTAAAAATCTCGCCACTATAGTAGTGTTTATTTTTTGCATAGTCACATTTTTTTGTTTTACAAAAACTGAGGCCTTAGAGGCCAAATTGATAAAAGTATTCAAAACATCCTAAATATGCTACCTACCAATTTTCAAAATTTATTTATAAGTCTAACTATTTTAAAAACCTACTAGACAGTAGCTAAAGTCTGTAATTTTCGAACCAAGTGTTAATAGACCTAAGTACTTGGTGTTATTCTTTAGGGTAAATTACACTTATACCCCTGTATATTTTTGAAATATCACTCTCTACCCTTTTAATCACGAAAATATCACCGCACCCCATGTCAGTTAACTCTGTTAACTTTAAATGTCAAATTACTATAATACCCTTCTAAGCCTCTTAAACCTTCCCGTTAATATTTCTTGAGATTAGATCCTTTATTGAGATGTTTCTCAGCTCACAAGGAAAAAAGATCCAAAGATAAACTCACTGTTGCGACCTAATATGAAGACAATCTCGTGGTTGCTCCGAAGAAGAGTTCGTTAACTAACAGCCGGAGAAGAGTGGTCACTATTTACACGGTAATCACTCGAAGTTAGGGTTTTCAAAGCTCGTTGTTGGAAGTTTTTATTATTAGGGCTTTCGCTAACAGGGTTTTTGAAGTTAGGATTTTCACTAACAGGTTTTCAAAGTTAGGGTTTTCTTCTGGTTTATATGGAGGAACCCGTGATTAATATTTATAAATCACATCTCAAAAAAAATATTAATATTGAAATGGACTTTCTGCTAATAGTGTTTTTCAAATACCCTGTTTACTTTTGAAGTTGCTTGATAAGAACCTTCATTCACATAACCATATTCCGTGGTTGAAACATTCAAAAAAAGGGAGTAAACTTGTTACATTGTTCCATCTACATAAGAGTTTGATAAGACAGAGTTTAATTGTGTATTTTGCAGATAGGGATGGCTGTTGTATATGAGTTGCTGGTTTATTGCAATGAAAAGGTGCACAGATTGGCAACGTCAATCTTGATTACTATAGTTATATGGAATTGGTGGCTGATATCGCAGGGCTTGCATTGGGTAACATTCCTTCTTCAATGTCAGTGGCTATAAAGGTATTCCACGCTCCCCTTGGGTCATAAAATCGTGTAGAGATTACAAGTGATTGGGATGTCTTAGGCATGTTTAAGTTTTATTCTATAAGCAACTATCAAATATCATTATATGTAGAATATTGTGATCAATGCATTGGTGTGTAGAGTACTTTTGTTGGTTCAAGTAGTGGAGTAACAACAAAGAATATGGGTGATAGAGGGGATGGTGATGTCGACGAAGTAGGTAGAGATGAAATGCTATTCTATAGTGATGATGAGGACTGGAAGTTTAATAGTGAAAGTGAAGACACAACTGATAGTCAAAATAGTAGTGATTTTGTGTCTAATGCTTCAAAGGGTAAGGATGATGATGTCCTATCAAATTTTCAATCTGATGATAGTGCTGTGTATGCCACTGATGGTGAAGAAAATAAACATTTAAGAACAATTGATCGACTAATGAATGGGAAATTATTTGAAAAGAAGGGTAATAAAATTGAATTAGAGGTGGGTTTGCTTTTTGCAGATGTGAAGTCATTTAGAGAAGTACTTAGAGATTATGTAATTTAAGAAGGCTTTCAAATTATAAAGGTCAAAAAAAAAAAGTGGAGTAACTGTCCATTGTAGTGGAGATGGATGTAGGTGGAGGATTCATGCTTATTCTTTACTAAATGGGATAACCTATAAAATAAAGACATATGAAGGTCACCACACTTGCATTAGGAGTGGAAAGAATTCAGAGGCAAATTCGAAATGGATTGCCAAGAAATTAGGAAAAATATTGAGGAAAAATCATGAGATGAGCTTGAGTGGGATGACAGCATTGTTAAAGGAGAAATATGGGATTGAGGCAAGTAGAATGCAATTGTACAGGACAAGGACTAAAGCTATTGAGTTTTTAGAGAGAAATCACAAAGCTTCTTATTCTAAGCTTCCTAGGTATGCTGCGGACTTGAGGAGTAATCCAGGAACTTTAATCAAAATCCAATTGAGTAGGGAGGCACCTCAATTGAACCCTTCTTTCAAAAGGTTGTTTGTTTGCCATGAGGCTATGAAGACTGGGTTCCTAAATGGATGTAGACAATTTATTGGACTTGATGGTTGCCATTTGAAAGGGCCATTGGGGGGAGTCTTATTATGTGCTGTGAGTTTGGATGGCAATGATGGCATATTTCCACTGTCATTTGGCATTGTAGAGAGTGAGAGTAGGGAAAGTTGGTCATTCTTTCTTAATTACCTCTATGATTGCATTGGGAGTTGTGGCGTTGACAACAAGAGGTGAACTTTCATATCTGATGGACAAAAGGTAATATTATGTACCTTGTCTCTATTATCATTTGAATTTTCTGCTTCATTTATATTAATCTGTCTCATATTTATCCAATTTTGAATCTTTTATAGGGTATTCCTTTGGCACTTGTAGAGTTTTTTTCATGTTCTTTACATCGTCTTTGTTGTAGACATCTCTACAACAACTTCAAGGCTGTGCACTCAGGTGTTCAACTAAGGAAGTACTTTTGGGCGCTGTTAGAGCAACTAGTGAAGTAATTTTCAAGAAGTTTATGGATGGCATGAAGAATATTTCAACTGCTGCATACACTTGGTTGATGAAGAACCCAATTGAAACATGGGCTAGGTATGCTTTTGATCCTACAGTAAAGAGTAACCATGTAACTAACAATATAACTAAATCATTTAACAACTGGGTGGGGGATTTGAGGAACAAACCAGTTTTAACCCTTGTAGACTCGACAAGGAAAAATATCATGAATAGGATTCAAAAAATGTTTGAGAAGGGATGCACATGGGATTTAATGGTCACATTGAACACCATAGGGCCTCCAAAACTTTGAAGACTACTTGAACGGCCAAAAAAGAATAGGAGGAGAGAAGCAGATGAAGGAGAAGTAGGGAGTAGCATTTAAAGGAAATTTCATACCATATCATGCTCGATTTGCAAGCAATTTGGTCATAACAAGAAAGTTGTCAACGAGTTCCAGTGATAAGCCAATTACTATATTGGTTCATTTTATTCTTAATGGTTTTATTCCATATTGTTCATAAATTATTTGTTTCATTTAGGCTATTGTAAGAGGGATGGAAAGGGGAAAGGGAAGGGCTGAGGCTGCACTTGCAAGGGGAAGGGGGAGGGCTGAGGTTGCACCTGCAACGGGAAGAGGGAGGTCTGAGGCTGCTGCCAGAGGAATGGTAAGAGGAAGGGGGAGGGTTGAAGCTATTGCAAGAGGAAGGGGGAGGGCTGAAGCTGCTGCAAGAAGAAGGGGGATGGCTGAACCTGAGAGGGTTGAGGCTGCATCAATTCAATCTAGTCGAGTTGGAGGTCTGAGTGGTCACTGTTTTGACTACTTTAGTTTGATCTTTTTGTTTGTGAAACAATAGATTTGTAATGACAGTCTTTTTGTTTGGTCACTGTTTCATTTAGACAGCCTTTTAGTTATTTGTATATGGTTGTATAGGAATTGAAATTGCTAAAATTGTTCACTTTTTTGTTTTTTGTTTAAGTAAACAAATACACTGGTGTGATGACAAATTCACATATTGCAATGGAATTGGGACAGTTTATAATGTGGTTGGTCTAATCTGTTGTTTAAGTCTATGTTTGATCCTTTTTTACAGAACCATGCTACGTACATGTACTTACATTTGTTTAAGCTATCAGTTCACTATTAGACATATCTGTTAGTTCTAGGCAATCCAAGAGGGGGGTGAAATGGGTTTTAAAAACAATTATAACAATTTGTAAAAAAAAATTTCAAAATCTTTTAATTTCACAAGTAAATATAACAAGTATATCAAGAACTAAAGTAATAAGAAAATTAAAGAGGTAAGAGAGAGAGAGAAAATGAACCGAACACCAAGATTTTTAGTTGTTCGGTTTTTTTTAAGTTTACGTCTACTCTTTAAGACTCCCCTTGAGATTTTCCATTATGATAGAATGATGGGAATAAATAAGTAATAAAGAGAGAATAGATCAGTATCTAGAGGTTCCAGGTCTTGATTAAAGCTCTGAATCTTAACTCCTTTTATAGCCTTCTAAAAATTATTGCCGTTGGTGGGTTGGTGGAAGCATTAAACGCACTTAAATCTTTCCATTGGAACAGTAACAGATTTTAAATCTGTCGCTGGGGTTGACCCAATTTCATTTGGTGTCGACTCAAAATATCTGGCCTTGGTTTCTTAAGTGAATGGGTCGACTCATATCTTCGTTGGTGTGGACTCAAATTTCTGCATCTCTCTTACCCACACGGTGGTGTCGACTCATGGATCATTTGTGTCGACCAATTTTTGTCTTGCAAGCTACTGGAATATTTGTGTCGACTCATGGAGCATTTGTGTCGACCCTTTTTGTCTTACAAGCTACTGGAATATTTGTGTCAACTCATGGAGCATTTGTGTCGACCCTTTTTGTCTTACAAGCTACTGGAATATTTTTGTGTTAACTCATTTTCATTTTGTGTCGATCCCTTTTCATTTTGTGTCAACCTTTTTTGTTTTGGTGTCGACTCAAGAATCTACATGAAGGCTCGGTTGATTCGTGTAAACTCATTTTTATTTTGTGTCGACCCTTTTTGTCTGGCAAGCTAACTGGAATATTTTTGTGTCAACCCTTTTTTTGTTTTATGCCGACTCTTTTTTCACCCGATGTCAGGAATCCGATGGATTACTTGGTGTCGACTCAAATGGCGTTGGTGTCGACTCAAGTTGAATCCCGCAAGGCTTGTGTAAGTGTCGACTTAAAGTTTTTTGGTGTCGACTCATTTTGCTCATATGCCTTTGACTTGGTGTCGACTCAGAGTACATCTGGTATCGACATATTCTGTTGTTTATTCTTTGGAGCTTGTTTGTTGTTTATCCAAAACGGACAACAGATTGTCGAAATTACTGAAATTGCTGTAATAAAGCATGAAGTTTAAGTTTCATTTGATACACTAAAATTATGCAAACCATTGTCCAACAACCAAAACTTCATACTTCAACATTGTCCAAATACACCAAAAGCCAGTCCATAATTATACAAACCATCATTTCATAAGCAATACAATAAAAATTAACAACATCATGAAGCTACAAAGTAACATGCTCCCAATTAATACAATTTTCGAAAACCCTTGGTCATCTTCAAGCTTCAACAACCTCTTGTCAACTTCATTTCATCACACGTGCCACCTTCAAATCTTCCCGCAGCTTTAGTCCTTCTATGTATAGTCTTGCTCGTTTGCATTCTTCCATAATCATTGGCGTCTTGAACTCCAGTTGGTGCAATAAATAACCATGAAAAATAATTGCACTTGTCCTCTTTGCACTTGTAAAACAATCTCCCTGGATTTTTTTTTCAGTTTTTGAAATTTTAATTGCTACTCTCTTTCCACATTTGCAACTTCGATTTTGAAAACTACTACCTTCACCATGCCTGCCAATGAAATTACTAGAAGACACTGACATATTCCTCACTGCAACATTACATCAAATAGTTGGTGTGCACATTAATTATTTACCAGTTAAGCAAATAAAAGCTAGTTTTTCAGGAATTTTAGACCAAGATATTACGAGAGAGTCACGCAGAGAGTTGTGGAGGGGTATTTTGGTCCAATTTTATACAATGAATTTTAAAAGTCAATGTATTTTTTGTTGGATCTAATGTTGTATAAAATGTTATTTATGAACCTTATACCAAAAACCCCATAAAAATTTCAGAGAGGACGCAATAAGAATTTCTAATTGCTTCCTTAATTTCCAGCAAGCACTCCAAATTGCCACTAAATTTCACCAATTATGTTTTTGCAAGCACGATATAAGTGTCTGTTTGGAATATCTAAAAAGCATAGTTTTTCTAGAAAAAAGATAAATACAAAAAGTTAAATTGCTTGGAATAATTTTTTATAGCTTTTTGTTTTGTTTTTTTTATTGAAATGTTTAAAATGCTCTTTTAATTTTTAAGTTGTAGTATTTTGGATATTAGCAGGACTTTTTTTGTTTTTGTAAGTAGGGTTGACTTTTTAAAGTAAGGCTATTATAATAATTTTGTTTGAAAAAAAATTATGGTGCTTGGTCTGTTTGGGATATGCATTGGGGTTTTTTTTTCTT
>JAULJZ010042088.1:0-14472 GCA_032270985.1 Heliamphora pulchella
CAAAAACATTAAAAGCTTGGGGTTGCCAAACCAAGTTTTTTTTTACTTTTTTAGTTTTAAGCAAAAAATCAAAAAATTTAATTTAAAATTGGTCATCGGGCCAGACATTAGGGTTGAAACATTCTTCTTTTCGTTTTATGTTCTGCAAATTACTTTATTGTTTTTATATTGGAAAAGCAAATTATGACATTTTATTTTAATTTAATGTTTGGGTCTTAAATCAATTAAGAGAAAGAAAAATGAATAAGTAACTACTTGTAAACGTTCATTTTGTCACACTTTAAGCTATATGACAACACCGCATATTCCACGTCTATGAGCATGCAAGGTTAAAAGATTATTTATTAAATTTTTATATTTCCATAAAATTGACAATGTTTAAATTTAAACTCTAAACATAAATCTTAATAATCTTTAAGATGAAAATCTAGTTCTAAAAATATTAGAACTTCCACAAAAATTCATTATTGCAATCTATCATACGTCTAAAGTTTAAAATAATTGAAGATAATCTTACTATCAGCACTTTCCAATAAAATTTTTCTTGCGCAGTTTTATACTTTTGAACCTGTAAAAAATTATAATTCAACTATGAGTTGGACAACTCAACAAATCACCAGCTACCATTATTAATTTGTTGGATCAAGTATGTAGAAAAATAATTTAAAGGAACAGAACTTTCAAATATTTTATCAGCAAAATAAGATTTAACAAAAGGATTCATAAGAATTAAAATAGATTTATTTCCGTAATAGAATACCAAAGTTTTTCGATACAAGTTATAAAATATTTTAATTTTCAATAATTCAATAATTTGATAGTTTCGATAATTCGATTCACATAATTCAAGTCCTAACAACTATGATCATATTAGCTCGTGACATGGTCCAGAACCACACATAGGTCGATCGTGAAACCCTAGAAAAAACTTTTTTTTGGCCAATATTTAACCCTCATTGGATATGGTTCAGATTATAGTGAGATTAAAGCCATATTCAGAATTAACAAGATGAAATCACAATAATAATTTTTTTTCAAAAATGTTTTCAATTATTTTAAAAACATGTTCAGAATTTCATACTTGATCCATTCTTTTCATAAAACTAGTAGAAAAGTAAACATTTTGCTTTTCAAAACTTCCATATTCAAAAGAACTTTTTTTTTTCAATACAAATATTCAAAAGAATTTTAAGAATGAAAAATACTTAGTTAAAAAAGTATAAACGTTAAAACACTAGATTAAATACCATTTTTTAAAACTCGTGTTATATCAATATTTTAAAATAATACTTAGTTAAACTTTGTTTAAAATAATTATTTAAACTCACTTTTTGTCACTCATTCTATATCGATATTTTAGAATTATCATTTAATTAAAATAAATCCAAAACTAAATTTAGGCATGAGAAAATATAGGAATAAACTATTTGTAATATTAAAAGTCACTTAATAAATCAAACAAGGCTTTAGATATCACATGTCAACGATCGACGCGGATAAATAACAAGCATCAAGTGTCTTGAATATACGCCTAAAGTTTCACGACAATCAATTTTCATTTACCATATATTCGATGCATGAAATGGCTATATATTTTTCCTTAAAAAATATATATCTTCTCTCCCTAAGTTATAAGAGAAAGAAAAAGAAATAAAATGATTATACCTTCTCTCATTTTTATTTGGATTAATCGGAGAGAAAATAAAATGATTTATCTTGACTCTTTTTTGGATAGATTTCATAAAAGAAAGAAAAGAAACAGTGCTAGTTATTTTATGAAAATAACCTTATTTTTGTAATTACTTTTTTATTTTTTTTTATTTTTAGATGAGTAATTTAAGTATTATAAAAAAGGTTAATTAATTCAATTCTTTTCTCTCTAAATCTCCTCAATTTGGAGAGATTTGAAAATTGAGGTTTGAAATGATAACTTTTTCTCTTTATTTCTCTTCAATTCTTTTTATTTCTTCTCTCTTTAATAAACCAAACAAATGATAAAAAATAAGAAAATTTCATTTCTTTTCTTTTCTCTCTAAATCAAACAAACCAAATGGAGTAAAAGGGTTTATATAGCTTGCCCTCAAATGCTAATTTCCAAAAACAATTAGATTTTCAAAATGGGGTTTCTAAAAAAAATCATTCATTGCATTTATTTTTATTTATCATTTTGCTTTAAAAATTATTTTCACTTTTATTTTTTCCCTTTACTTTTATATTATTATTATTATTATTATTATTATTATTATTATTATTATTATTATCTCTTTTTTTTTTCCCAGATATTACACATTTCTTACAGTAAACCAGCCAAAATAGGATTTTGTACAAATACCTATATATTTTATTCTCATTTTTATGGTCTAACCTAGTTATTTTATTTTCTAGTTTACATTTTTCAGAAAACGTATAAATAGTTGTCTATTGCAACCTGATACAAATAACTCATTTATCGAGAAACACCAAAAAGTTATTTCTCAAACTCAAAAATCATATTAACCTAAACATGAAACAACTTGAAAAGGATTGGTGTATTCTGAAACTTTTCATTGTTTATTTATTTTTATTTTTTTGGGGAAAACAAGAAAAATATATTTTGAGACAAGAGAAAAAATGCCTTCACTATTTACCAACCGATGTACAATATATCTATACTATTATAATAAGTAAATACTCAAGTTGGTAAAATTTTATGTGACATTTTATTTACAAAAAACATCAAAAATAATTTAATATTTTTATCATTTATATTCTCTTTCAAAACAGTTAAAAAAATTAAAAAGATAAATTATAAATTATCAGCATCTCATAATTTATTATCAGCATCTCATAATTTATAACCCACATGCAACGCGTGGGCACGACCGCTAATTTATATATACCCAATCCTGATTTAATTCTTAATGATTCTAATTTTTCAACACTTAATCAAATCATATATCAAAAATAGTTCATCAAGATACAACTAGTTGAACGGCATGACGTCGGAGTAAGGGTTGTAAGTCTCCATTTATGTCTGTAAAGCCAAGTACACACGTCCTTTATTGACTGTTAATAGTGCACAATTTACATATTATGGCTAGATTAATTAGATTCTTTACACACACTATCACAGGTGAATATTCTTTTAGAACACCACAAATTATAAATCAAAGTGAATTAGTAATAGAAGTTATGAAAAAAGTTTTAGCAAATTGGAATATGTCAAGAAAAAATATAAATGAATTATATGACAAAAAATTTGAATTAAAACAAACATATAAAATCAAAACAATTGAACAAATATTACCAATAACAAATCAATATCAAATATTTCAATTACTAGATCCACAATTAATCAAAAAATTTCAACGAAAATTTAATTATTTACATCTCGATTTAGTCCAAGTAAGAATTAAACCAATGACCAGATTAAATCTTAATAAATCAATCATATGTTCCTTAGTAAATCTAAGACACTTATCTTATTCTGATGCACTTTTAGGCACAATTAAAATAAGTCTTGTTCATGGCACAGTGTACTTTGAATGTTTTTCAAACTTTGAAGTATCTCTCTAAGATCCAACAATCTTAAAAAGACCCTATCCAGATATTCTTCCATCTATACTCTAACAATCTCTTGATCTTTACACCAAATATATCGATCCTTTGATACCATTAGTAAACACACACATAGTACACAATCAAGTACAGTATAAATGAGATTTACAATTCTTGCTCCGCCGTCATGCCAAGTTTTTCAATTTGATTAACCTGTTCTCCCAAGGTTTGAAGATGGACATTAGTGTAATTGAGTTGACTAGAGAGATGTTGATTAGATTTAACAAAAGAATGAGCTTTGATGCCATGGCCTAATTGGAGAGTACGACTTGGCGGATGAACGAATTAAAGTTCACCATATGAGGTAGACCATTTTTCTCAAAAGTATAAATGGATTTTGATAAGATAGAGTCAGGGACATCTATGTCATTGTCAGGACAATAAAAATTATAATATCAAGGAAAGAATCAGACTGGGATATCTGAATTTTTTAAGAACTCAAAATATTCTTGTTTAATAATTTGGACATCTTCTTCGGTATGATAATGAGCCAGAAGTTTTTTATTGAAACGATTATAAAATTTTAAATATTCTTGATCTATTATAGATACATCTATTTTTGGTTGTGATTGTGGTATTGTTAATACATTAATATTAAAAGTACTTAAATCGATACCAATATGATTAGTAGGATTGAAATCAGGAGTATGATAAACAGGTAGGTTGAGGAATTTGATCTTCAACTTGAATTCTAGTCATTGAGTAATCACGAGAGGATAAACTAAAATTTGATTGATTGGGAGGTGTGTAAAATTAATTTGATCTAATAGATCTAGATCTAATAAAAGGTGTTTGGTCAGATCTAGCAAAAGAAGTACTTGGTCGTGATGGAAATGGAATTGTGACAGATCTATCCGGATATTCAATGATAGCATCTGGTTGAACTTCTTTTTGAGATATAGATTGAGGAGACATAATTTGAAAAAAAATTCATGTATTATTATCTTAATCATCGGCTTCTTCTATTTCATGTCATTTAATTACTCTGAAGTGCTTGGTCAGATCTAGCAGAAGAAGTACTTGGTCGTGATGGAAATTGAATTGTGACAAATCCATCCGGATATTCAATGATAGCATCTGGTTGAACTTCTTTTTGAGATATAGATTGGGGAGGCATAATTTGAGAAAAATTCCATGTATTATTATCTTGATCATCGGCTTCTTCTATTTCATGTCATTTAATTACTCTGGGTGTATAAACTTGGGATGTATTTGGATTAGATTGAAACATAATTATTCATCCATGTGGACTTGTGATTCTCTTAAACATCGGGGCTGATGTAATCATAACTTTTAAATAAACACGATAAGTAATTTATAAATTTAAAAATAATTCATCCATATTATAGCGTTTAGTTTGTATATAAAGAGTTAGTGTTTTTAAGATTGTTGGATCTTGGAGAGATACTTTAAAGTTTAGAAAACATTCCAAGTATACTGAACTATGAACAATACTTGTTTGAATTGTGCCTAAAAGTGCATCCGTATAAGATAAGTGTCTTAGATCTACTAAGAAACATATGATTGATTTATTTAGTAAACACACACACATAGTACACAATCAAGTACAATATAAAACCACAAATAACTTTGAACATATAACCTTGAAATACAACTTTGAATACTTACAATACAAAGGTAGGAGGATTAATATAGAAAGGAGGGTTGAGATGATTACAAGAAAGGGAATTAATTATACAATGCAGAGGACTAATCCTTCGGCACAGATTTTAGAAATTAATTCACCATAAGTATATTAATGATAGGGTAATAAATCTTGATTTTTATATCTAATTTTAGTTTTAACTTTTTTAGCAAATAATGTAGGAAGTCCTGTAGTAATATATTCCTCATGAACTGCCATTAGTAGTATTAAGATTTTGTTTTGTTTTTTCAAAATATTTTGTAGGTATTAAACCAGGGGCAGATTCAACTTGGGCCGGCCCACTTAAGGAGGGTAGTTTGGTCGAGCTCCGAACATTAATGAGTGTAGCTTCGCTGAACAAGTAACATTAAATGCGATTAAATTGAGACCATATAGTCGTTGCGGGAATCCTGGCCGAGCAAATAGCATTAAATGCGATTGGACCAAGACCATACAACAGTTTAGCAATATTATATAGGCCTGACCCTACCGTTCGCAGGGCGTGGTCTAAGAATGGACCAGCCCATCATAAGCTCTAGAAATGAGGTACAATCTCCAGCTCCTATAAAAGGGGATCAAGCCCAAAACCAAATGTGTGTGAAAATTAATTCTCAAAGCCAAAAACTCTATCAATTTGATTATTGTCATTATCGCTCTACAAAATACACTCCTAACTTTACCATTAGAGTGGCTTTCAGCATTCGTCGTTGGCCAATTCATGTTTGTTGCCTTTTGTAGGCTATTCTACCCATTGAAGGGTTCCTTTGGGCTAAATCCAACCAACTTATAACTACAATTATGGTTCAATCCTAAGAGAGCTTAAAAACACATACTCTCAAATTAATGACGAAGAGCTTGACAAGGAATAAGATGGCGAAATCCCCAAGTGCTCTCACCGTTGGATTACTACAAAACAAGCATCTCGACCAGTGGTCAGCAGGAGGCCCTCCAATGCCCAATTTAAATGATACTTTAGAGACTAAAATGAGTAGTAGGAGATGGAGTCTTACCATACCCCAGCTGAGAGAGAGAAAGAAAGAGAGAGGGAGAGAGAGAGAGAGAGAACACACACACACACACACACACACACACACACACACACACACACACACATATATATATATATATATATATATATATATAAGAAAATGAGATTTGAAACTCTTGTCTTGTCCCATCACCTCTTAGCCCATGTTGGCTAGGAGGAGTATTAGGTTGGGCCTGTCAGGGGGTTGGTAGCTTTATGATTTTTTTCTCTACAAACCCCATATGTGTGGTAAGACCCCTCTTGAAAGAAAGAACACATATGTATAAGAAAATGAGAGATTGTTGGAGGCTAACTATCAAGATCCATTGATTAAGAACATGATTTAAGTAAAAAAAAAACTGAAGGGAAAAATGCTAAAATCGGCTCTAGATTAAGATTTTTTTATATCAAATGATCAAAATAAACCCAACATATACTCTCAAAGTTAGATTAGAGTTATACCTTACCAAATCTGGTATGATTGATTTTGGTTGTTACAACAACTTTAAGTCTAAAATCCTTCGCGGTTGTAGACTTCAAGTTGAAACTTCAAATTCAAGTCTGTATTCACGAATACTAAAACATGTTTGTAGTGTGGGCTACCTTGAATGTGTTCTTCATAACCCTCTCTAGCCACCAAGGGAATACGTGGTAACCCTAACTGATATAATGAGACATATGGTGGCTAGGACTACATAACAGCATATAAATAGACTACAACAAGGAGTTGTGGAGTAAATATAACTTGGACTCCCAATGTAATTGTAAAAACCCATCTTAGCCTAGAAGCAATTTCATAAAAGTATTAATTATAATTCATTCCACTAAAGAATTATAATTGTATTCCTAGCCATATTCTCAAAACTGAATATTCGAGTTTCAGTTATTAAATACTTATTTAATTTTTTCACATTAAGATTTTTGATACCCACCGATTAAATTAAATTACTGACAAATACATTTAATCGGTTTCTTAAATAAATTTTTTAAGACCTTCCGCTTAATTTATTTGACTTCTGGATAATTAAATCCACATGTAGGGTTTTATTCGGTCAAAACTTATAAGCTTCCTTAAGGGGTATCGTTAATCTCAATCTTTCAGGATGTGGATTCCATCAATAATTAATATCTATCATATAATTAATATTATTAACCAACTCACCAGGATTATTAACACATAAAAAGTCACATCTTTTAATGAATCAAAATAACGAATACTAAATATACGTAAATAATAATTATTTCGAGATTAGGAGCATAAGTACTCATAATAATCATGAGTGTGAATTAATTTATATAATCAGTATAAAATTAACTACCCCAATGTGGTCCTTTTCAATACACACAAAGTGTACTAGTATAGCGAGTTGGAACAATAGACAACGCTAATATCTATTCCCTGTAATCAAGACAGATTTACTAAAACTCTACGTTATAGCCATACCGATAATATGTCCAATTCCATCTAAGTCGTAAACTGAAAACTTATATTCTGCAAGAACTGATAATCTGATCTTTCGTGTGTAAGCCGAACTCTACACATCAGATTAAATACTATGCAAAATAAAAAAACACACATACGTAATATTAAATAAATAATGAAACTGCATACATTACTCATTAAGATTCTCATAAAAATAAAAAAATAATTTTGTTAATGAATAAAATTAAATATTAAAAACAATAGCAAATATGATTTTTAGTAAACAACCCTGACAATCTCCCACTTATACTCAAAACTATACTGCCATACATTTGACTCTCATGCCTTCTACATGACTATCAAAAGTCTTAGCCGATAATTTCTTTATAAAAGGATCTACGAGGTTATCTGCTGATGTAATCTTGGCCACGACTACATCAAATTTCTGTATGATCTCTCATATCATGTGATAATTACACTCGATGTGTTACACCTTCCAACGTAAACACATACCCGAGGTAAATTTTTTAGAATTCTTATCAGACTGAGAATCTGAGTCTGTGTACCCAAAAGTACTAGACCATCCGTCTGGTAAACTAGCATATAATTCCTAATCCTTTTCAGGTACTTGATTATATGTTTTACCGCTGTCCAATGCTGTTGCCCTGAATTATACTGATATATGCTAACCATATCAACGGCAAAATAGATATCGGGTCTGGTGCACAAAATAGCATACATAAGGCTTTCCACCGTCGAAGTATAAGGAACTGTATTCGTCTTCTCTATCTCATAAGGTGTCTTAGGACACTGATCCTTGGATAGAGTGATTCTATGCCTGAAAGGGAGAAACTCTTTCTTAGAATCCTACATGCTAAAACAAGTAAGGACGGTGTCGATATAACTATTGGAGTCTAACTACCAAGACCCATTGATTAATAATATGATTTAAGTAAAAAAAACTAGATGGGAAAACGCCAGAATCGGCTCCAGATTAAATTTTTTTGATATCAAACGATCAAAATAAACCCGATATATACTCCCAAAGTTAGATTAGAGTTATACCTTAAAATATCTGGTATGATTAATTTCGGTTGCTACAATAACTTTAAGTCTAGAATCCTTCGAGCTTGTAGACTTCGAGTTGAAGCTCAAAATCTAAGTCTTTTGCTGTATTCCGAATGCTAGAACAAGTTTGTAGTATGGGTTACCTTGAATGTGTTCTTCACAACTCTCTCTAGCCACCAAGTGAATATGTGGAAACCTTAACTAATATAATGAGATATATGGTTGCTAGGGCTACAATCATATAAATATGCTACAGTAGGGACCTATGAAATAAATATGACTTGGGCTCCCAATATAATTATAAAAACCCACCTCACTCTAGAGACAATTTCACAAAAATATTAATTATAATTCATTCCATTAAAGAATTATAATTGCACTCCCAACCATATTCTCAAAACTGAATATTTGAGTTCCTGTTATTAAATACTTTATTATTTTCCCACATTAAGATTTTTGACCCGCCAATTAAATTAAATTACTAACAATTATATTTAATCGGCTTCTTAAATAAATTTCTTAAGATTTTTCGCTTAAGTTATTTGACTACCAGATAATTAAATCCACCTATAGGGTTTGGGTCGGTCAAAGCTTATAAGCTTCCTTAAGGGGATATCGTTAATCCCGATCCTTCGGGACGTGGATTCCGTCAATAATTAATATTTAATAAAAGATCACACCTTTTAATGAATCAAATTAATAAATATTAAATATACGTAAATAATTAATTATTTTAAAATTAAGAGTATAAGCACTCATAATAACCATGGGACGTGGATTAATTTATATAATCAGTATAAAATTAATTACCTCAACGTAGTCTTGTTCAATACACACGAAGTGTACTAACACAGTGAGTCAAAATAATAGGTGACGCTATTATCTATTCTCTGCAACCAAGACAGCTCTACTAAAACTCTGCCTACAGCCATACCGATAGTGTGTTCAATTCTATCTAAGCCGTGAACCGAAAACTTATATTCTATAAGAACGGATAATCTGGTCTTCTGTGTGTAAGCCGAACTTTACACACCAGATTAAATACTATTTAAAATAAAAAACATCCATACATAACATTAAATAAATAATAAAATCGCATATATTACTCATTAAGAATCTCATAAAATAGAAAAACTAATTTTATTAAAAAATAAAATTAAATACTAAAACCAAAATCATAGTTTTAGTATGCAATCCTAACATTTCCCACTTATGCTTAAAATCATGTTATCATACATCTGACTCCTATGCCCTCTATATAACTGTTAAAAATTTTAGCTAGTAAGCTCTTTGTAAAAAAATTTGTAAGGTTGTCTCTTGATACAATCTTGGCCATAGCTACATTACCTCCCTGTGCGATCTATCGTATCAGGTGATATTTACTCTCGATGTGTTCCACCTTCCAAGATAAATACATATTGCCTGGTAAAGCAACATATAATCCCTAGTTCTTTTCAGGTACTTGATTATATGTTTTACCGCTATCCAATGCTTTTGCCCTTGGTTAGACTGATATCTGCTAACCATGCCAATGGCAAAACATATATCGGGTTTAGTACACAGCATAGCACACAATATAACATACACAAAACTTTCCACCGCCGAAGCATAAGGAACCGCCTTCATCTTCTCTATGTCATCAGGTGTCTTAGCATACTGATCCTCGGATAGAGTGATTCCATACCCAAAAGAAAAAAATTCTTTCTTGGAATCCTGTATACTAAAACGAGTAAGGATAGTATCGATATAACTTGCTTGTGATAAGCCCAACATCCTCTATTTCTGATCTCGCATAAGCTTGATTCCAAGGATGTGACTGGCTTCTTCCAAATCTTTCATATCAAACTGCCAGGATAACCATATTTTAATCGAAGATAATACCCCCACATCATTTCTTATGAGTAAGATGTCATCCACATGAAGTATTAAAAAGATCACCATGCTTTCATCACGCTTCTTGTATATATAAGACTTGTCAAGATTTTGATCAAAACTATAAGACTTAATGGACTGATCAAACTGAGTGTTCTAAGACCTAAATGCCTGTTCAAGTTCATAAATGGATCTCTTAAACTTACACAACATGTGCTCTTGGCCATTTGCTATGAAATCGTCTGGTTACATCATATAGATGCATTCGTTAAGACTTTCGTTAAGAAAAACTATCTCGACGTCCATTTGCCAAATTTCATAATCAAAATGAGTCGTAATAGATAAGAGAATCCAAATAGACTTAAGCATAGCTACCGGTGAAAAGGTCTCCTCATAATCGATCTCTTCTTTTTTAATATACCCTTTTTCAATAAGCTTAGCTTTGAAGATTTCTTCCTTCCCGTCTGCTCTTCTCTTCCTCTTATAGATCGACTTCCATCCGATGGATCTTATCCCTTCGAGTGGTTCTACAAGTTTCCAGATCTGATTAGAATATAAATTCTATCTCTGATTTCATAACTTTTTGCCAAAGATCTGCATCTTTATCTTGGAGTGCTTCGTACAGTTGAAGGATTTGGTATCCAGTTCTGCCAAGATCCCATCAAAAAATTCTCCTAAGAACATATACCGATCGAGTTGACAGATAACACTCCTACTATGATGAGACACTACTTGCGTCTGTATACTAGTAGTGACACGCAGTGCTGATTCTGAACCTCGTGTACCATGATCCACATGTTGCCCTAATTATGAAACCGGCATATCAATGGTAGCACCCTAAACTGGTTCAAGATCTGCACGTGTCTCAATAATCCTTCCACTACGACGAGGCAATGGGATATCTATGACTCGTGGTTCCTTTTCCATTCTTTAAGAACAATTTTACTCTTAGGCTTGTGATCCATTATATAATTATTTTTCAAGAATCGGGCATTAGTACTGATAATGACCTTCTGATCCTTAAGATTATAAAGCAAACCACCCTTCGTTCCTCTGAGATACCCGATAAAGAAATAGACATCCGTTCTCGATTCTAACTTATTCGCGTTCCCTTTCAGCAATGTGCTGAACACTCTCAAATTTAAATATGTCTCAGACTAAGCTTGCACCTAGTCTACAATTCTGTGGGAGTAAAAGGTACTGACTTAGAATGTACTAAATTCAGAATATAAGCTGCTGTCTCTAATGTAAATCCCCAAGACGAATCGGGTAAATCTGAATAACTCATAATCGACCTTACCATCTTCATAAGATTCCTATTCATTTTTGCAACTACACCATTCTATTGTAGAGTGCCCGATGCAGTCAACTGGGATGTAATCCTCCTCTAACAAATAATTCCTAAACTCTTCAAAGAGCTACTCGCCACCACAGTCAAACCGGAGTGTCTTAATACATTTTTCTAGACGCTTCTCCGCTTTCACCTTAAATACTTTGAATTTCTGAAAGTATTTCGATTTGCGGTGCATCAAATAAATGCATTCATAGCTTGAGTAATCGTCAATAAAAGTGACAAAATACTCAAAGTCCCCTCTAACTCGGATAGTCATAGGTCCACATAAGTCAGAGTGAATCAATTCCAACGGTTCTTTTAGCTCTATAGCCTTTAGCCGAAAATGAACTCTTGGTCATTTTACCTTCTAAGCAGGATTCACAGACTGAAAGTGCATCCACTTTCAATGAACTCAAAGGTCCATCTTTAACTAGTCTATTTATCCTTTCAGATTAATATGACCTAAGCGTAAGTGCCAAAGATACGCTTGATTCATTAAAGAAAGTTCTTTTATCTTAAATGGTGAATTAAATGTATTATTCAATTTATTCAGTTGCAGTATATGAAAGAATGGAGTAATAAAATAAAAATCATCTACCAATGTACCAGAACAGATAAATCATTTATTATCCTTACTAACCACAAAATTATTAAAATAAACCAAATATTCATCTTTAACCAATATAGAAGTAGAAATTAAATTCTTTCTAATAGAAGATACATAAAGACAATCTCTCAATATTAAAATTCGATCTCTACTAAAATTGAGAGTGGCATCTCTCACTATAACTGTTGCCACCTTTATATTATTGCCCATGTGCGGGTAAATCTTTTCATCACTAAATTATCGAATTTTCTGAAACTCTTGCAATAGATTACATATATGATTAGTGGCTCTTGTATCTACACACTAGGTACCAGTAGATAACACCGCTAAACATGTTTTTACAACTAGTAAACAGAAATTACCTTTGTTATTTTGCTTGCTAAGATAAACTGGACATTGCTTTTTTCAATGTCATGTCTGGCTGTAGTGAAAATATCTATCTTTCAATTTTTTCACACTAGTCTGTAGTCCACTAACTACCACTACAACAAAATGCACTATTGGAGACAACATTTAGCAATGAAGGCTAAAAAACATTGCTAAAAGACTATTGGGGCACTGAAAATGGTTACGCGCCAAAAAGCAGACAGCTTTGGTGCATAACCATTTTCATCGTGCCAATTTGCTGAACTTTTGGCAACAAAGTCTGCTTCTTTTGGCACAATAAGCACATTGGTAAAAATAGGATTTTTTGGCAATGTAGGTTAGTTCATCGGAGAAAGATAACATTTTTAGACACCAATGCAAATTTTTTTTCGAAAAAAGCCAATTAAGTTACCGATGCAACATTAACATCGCTAAGAACTCCACACCATTAGGTATTTGGTATATCTACACCAGAAAAGCCAAAAGGAAGAGAACTCCATGACGTCTGGTTTGATTTCTCTTCCATCGATTAATCTTCTTCCAATCGCATCAACAACACAGATTGATGTCTGGTTTGCTTTCTCTTCCAATCGGGTAACAACACTAATCGATCTTCTTCCAATCGAGCAAACTAGACAGATCAACGGTAGAGGTATGTATTCTTCTACCTCTTTCCCTTTTCGTTTCTCTCTCCCTCCCCGCTTACGATTGGAACGTTATCTTCTATCTATGTCGCTTTTCGTCTCCCGATTAAAAGCCTTAAGCTAAGTTTTATTTTTTCACAAAAAAAATCAACGTTTTTTCTGTTTGCTGCTGCTCTGCGTTTTTTACTAGTAGGTCAGTCACATTCGCTTCTGTCTACTGCTGCTATGCGTTTGTTTTCTCTTTCCTTTCTCTTCGAATACACAGAAATATACATACAGCGCCAACGATATGCACGTATATATGTATGCATGTGTACCACAGACTTATTTTTTCTCCAACAATCCACACTTTTTGGGGGTTTTTCTTATTGCTGAAATTGATTTAATAGATGAAGAGGAGATTTGATATTGAGACACCTGCATTTTTGGATTGTAATGGTTTCTTTTTTTCCTTAGGCACATCTTATATGTGAAGCGGTGGAATTTTGTATTATGGAACCTTTTTGTGGTATATGTAATAGATTTGTATTAGTGTAGCTTAATTTTGAAATCTTATACGATACGCGATATAGAAAATTGATAAAATGATACACAAAACGCATCCTGATTTGATGACACTGTAATACTGTATATAACTAGGAATGAGAGAAGGGGATGAGCTCCTCTGATGTAAATCTCTAACATGGGGAGATGGTGGAAAAAGGGTTTGTTTGATGGCTTACAAAATTCTCACAAATTTGTTAGAGGTGTGGGGGAAAACATATGGCAGGATTTAAGCTATATATGCAAATCATGCATTAACATTCACCACGGCTAGTTAAATTAGTGCGGCTGCATTTCGTTTCAATGTTTTCCTTTTACTTTGTATATTTTTTTGTCTTGTTCATAAA
>JAULJZ010042099.1:0-14472 GCA_032270985.1 Heliamphora pulchella
GGCGGTGCAAGCGGACAACATCAATCGGCCAGTAGTGTAGTGAGCAAACATTGATCAGATGAGCAAATAAGAGATGAGAGTGACCCAGAGAGGAGAGACTATTTACCAACCAAGATAAATTAGGAACCAAAAATTGTGGATGCTACTACAGGTATCAGAAAAACTTAAGTCCAAAAATCAAAAAAATAATTGTGGATGCTACTACAGATATCAAATGCGCATGTGAAACAGAAGAAAAATCAATATTGTCAATGAGATGAATATTGAACAAAGATTAACATTCAGATTCCCAACAAAAGAATTTCTCTCAACAAAAGAGTTACTAATTTCGGAAGAGCCAAAATACCGCCATCAACCACCACAGACACAAATTCCCAACAACAAAACTTCTCTGTTAAGAGTAATCAACACCTTTAGTACAAAGCTAAAACAATTTTCTTTTTCTTTCTCAGAATTATTTTGTAGTTCACCATAATCATCCAAATAACCGTGAACCCTAACTATCCATTCAAGAATCAAGCTATGCTCTTTTCATAAATTACCCAACAACTTAGGGTTTTAAGGGTTTAATCAAAATTCAAACACATCAAACAAACCATCACAAATTAGCCAAAATCCTACCTTGTGGAGCCAAAATCTTGCAAATTTCGTCCAAAATTTCAAAGCCCTAATTTTCGATCACCATGGAAATGATGCTTAGGTTGAATCAAAGTGATGACCTTGTAGAGAACAACTCCAATCTGAACCGGCAACCTCAAATTTTATGTCTAAGCCTTCCAATTTTTAGAGAGTGAAGGTGTATTTTGCTATTGGTAGACTCTCCATGAAGAACAAAGAGGAGGGAAAAAAAACACGAGAGAGAAAAAGTGTAGGACGCGCCTGGAAAGGGAGCTTTTATTCCCAATTTATTTTGTTAACATTTTGCTTCACTAGCTTTTAGAAGTTCTCAATTAAATCCATACATAAACACAATTATAAAATTCTAATCTCAATTCATTTTAATCTTCCATATTAATTTAAATTAGATTTAAATAACACGATATAATATAATAAAAAAATTGACACCACCAATTTAATCACAATTTCATAACACGGTAGCACAACACTCACCATTTAATAACACGGTATCACAATACTCACCAATTACACACAACATGATATATTATCATTAAAACCACTTCAGGCAATTTAATTACGTCAAAATGACTAATAATAAAATAAAGATGCACAGGGTCTTCACAGGTGGTCGCGGTGGTGCAGTGGTTCGGTGGTGTGGTGGTCTCAGTGGTTCGGTGGTGTGGTGGTCGCAATGGAGTGGTGGCGTGGTATTCGCGGCGGTGCGATGAGTGCAAACCCCATGCAGTGCATGGGTGCAAATCGCCTGTACTGAGAGAGATGTGAGATAATATATTGGAAACCTTGAATAAATTGCGAAGAAATAAAAGTTAAATGAGAGATTAGGTTTTAACTATAAGGTTATACTAAAATTACGTAATTTTATATATAAATTTATGGCATTTATAATAGTTAAAAAATATGGGTAGTTTTATCTACGTGCAGCGTTCGTCGGTAATAAGTTTTTTATTTACCAATATGTTGAGCTAAGTTTTACCCACGCACATAGTTGTTGGTAAAAAAAAATTTGTTGGCCGACGCTCGATATGTTGGCAAAAATAAATAGTGCGTAGGTAAAAAGTTCATGGGAAAAAAATGGCACCAATTGGTTTTCAACACTCTTTGCCAATGAATGAGTTCTGCATCGCTAAAAAAAAAATTTTTGAACTTTTGCCAACATATTTTGTTTTATCGTTGCTAAAAATATATATTTGCCAACTAAAAATGTCATGCGTTGGAAAATTTAGTCGCCAATTGTGCATTTTGTTATAGTGATATACTCTATAGGCCTTACTATTAGTAGCATACCCAAGAAATATACTTTTATCAGATTTAGATTCAAATTTTCTCAAATCATCTTTGTCATTTAAAATAAAGCATTTACATCCAAAAACATGAAAGTAAGATATATTGGGTTTTCTACCATTCCATAGCTCATAAGGAGTTTTATTTAAGTGATATCTTATGAAAACTCGGTTCATTATGTAACAAGTAGTATTAACTGCCTCGTCCCAAAAATACTTAGGAATTTTATATTCATTTAACATTGAATGTGCCATTTCTTGTAAAGATATATTTTTCCTCTCAACAACTCCATTTTGTTGAGAAGTTCGAGGTGTAGAAAAATTATGAGAAATTTCATTTTGTTCACAAATATTTTCAATATCTTTATTTTTTAATTCTCCTCCTCTATTTTCAACATATTTTGTTTTAATTCTTCACCTTTATTTTTTAAGTTTAATTTCCTCATTATAACCTATTCATTCTATATTTAGAGATCTTCTTTGTGCTTCTAAAAGTTTTTCAAAATTTTCTTTACCATTTGTAAATTTATAAATGATTTTTGAGTAATCTTTAACTTTTCTTTTTAGTTCATAGGAAATATCATTTTCAATATTTTTACCTTTCAAGTTTATGAGATCTTTTTTCTTAATCTATTATTTTCTTTTGTTAAGTTTAAAATCTCATTTTCAGAAATTTTTGGTAATCTATCAAATTTGACTCCTAAAATGAGGTTTTCTTTTTCCAATATTTCAACTTTTGAATCATGCTCCTTAGAAATATTTTCTTTTTCAATTTTAGTATTTTCATTTAAAGCCTTTAATTCCTCAATTTCTTTAGAAAACATTTTATTTTCATTTTTCAATTTTACATTCTTCTTTTCCAATTTCAAAAGACTCTTATGTAAGTTGAATATTTCATTTTTATGTTCATCGTATGACGGCATAGAATAAGAAGAGCTAGAATCATTACATGAATTTGAATGGGAGTTTAATCTTCATCTATACTTGCGATCAAGCAGAAGTTGGCCATTTCTTTGTCGCTTGAGCTAGAGCTTGACTCGTTGGAATCAGTGTTGTCTCACGTTGTTGCTTTCATGGCCCTTTTCTTCTTCTTTGACTCCTTCTTGTGTAAGGGACATTCGAGCCTGATGTGCCCAATTTTGTTGCACTTGTAGCAAGTAGGTGGTTCTTTCTTGAGGTCTCGTTTTCTTGAGTCTCCTTTGTCAAATTTTGTACCTCGGAATCTCCTTGAGAATTTTTTGTCTCTTTTGAGGAACTTCCCGAATCTTCTTATGATGAGGTCCATGTCATCATCATTGATATCCTCGTCTTCATCACTTAAGCTTTCTTTTGATGCTTTGAGGGCAATGGACTTTTTAGCCTTGCTTTGTTCGTTGATTTTTTCATTTATCTTGAGATCGTAGGTCAACAATGAGCCAATAAGTTCATCCAAGGTCATCACCCTTAGATTTCTTGCCTCGGAGATGGCTGTGGCCTTAGCTTCCCAAATTGGTGGCAAGACATTGAGTACTTTCCTTAACAACTAATAAGACTGGTAAGTTTTTTCAAGTGCATTAAGAGAATTAATAATAAGAGTAAAGCGAGTGTACATGCTAGATATTATTTCATCTTCATTCATCTTAAAGCTTTCATATTCACTAATTAATCTATCTATCTTAGAATTCTTATTATCTTGTGCGCCTTCATAAGTGACTTCTAATTTTTTTCATATTTCTTTTACATTTTTACATGTCATTATTCTATTATATTCATTAGCATCTAAGGCACAATATAATGCATTCATAGCATTAGAGTTTATTTGTAGTTGTTTCATATCATTTTCATTCATTTCTTCTTCTAACTTAGGAACCTCTATACCTTCTACAGTCTTAGTTGGAGTGAAGTTACCTTGCACGATTACCCTCCATGCTCTCCAAATCATAGTTTGAATGAATATTCTCATTCTTTGCTTCCAAAAGGTGTAGTTAACACCACTAAAGATTGGAGATCGTGTGAAAGATTGTCCTTCTCCAAAAAGGGATACACTAATACCTGCCATTTGATCTTTTACACAAAAACATGTTAAGAATAATGTGTTAGGCTCTGATACCAATTGATATAACGTGTGTAATCCCAAGAGGGGAGTGAATTGGGTATTTAAAATTTTTTAGATAAAACAATTTAATACAAATATATGACCTTTAAAAATCACTTATTTAATTCACAAGTAAATTTGTTTTAAACTTATAATCAAGATCTTGTATTGAAATGTTTAAGAATAAGTGTGGACAAATATTAAACTTCTTGTTTAAACAAATACAACACTTTAATAATTTAGAATATAGTTTTTAATATTTTTTTTAATGTCACTTCTAGATTAAGATACAAGAACATAACAATATTTCTTTTAAAGTGAAGATAAAGAACTTAAAAGCCTTTTAGATTTAAGATATGAAAGATGTACACTTTTGTTCACTTTTTGTTAATTAATTACAACACTCTTTTTGTTTTAATAATATGAGTGTAGGTTTTAACTCCAACTTGCAAGTATGTTTTAATTTATTCAAAATCTTCTTATAAACTAGATTCAATTCTCAATATAACATTTTATAAGTCAAATATTTGAGTACACAAAAAATCTTTCGTTTTAAGATATATGTATACAAAATTAAGTTTACAACTTCTAGCTTTAAAACTTTTGTTAGTTAAAAACAAATACAAGAACAAATAAAGGATAAGTAATCAAATACAAAAGTGTGTGTGTGTGGTTTAACAAGAAACAACAAGATAATGTAGAAGGTAAAGCATGAGAAAAGTAACACCACAATTTTTACAAGGTTCGGCGCAACGGCCTACGTCATTGCCTCAAGCCAACCGCTATGAGGATTTCACTATCTCTCCTTCAATAGGCGGAAAGCGTCTCTCCTTAGTCTAGACGGAGTAGCCTCTCTTGAGAATGTACCCTTCTCAAGTTGACACAATCCTTGTAGGCGGATTAGCCTCTTTTGAGAATCGCCTTTCTCAAATACAAATCAACAGGAAGAACGATATGAAAGTGTACAAAGAATGCACTTTGAATGAGCAAATGAGTACAACAAATAAAGCTCTAATCTCACTTCTCAAAAGTATATGACTATGAAGCTCAAGAAGAAAAACGGAATGATTTTTCTCTAAAAAATGTACACGAAAAATTCAAGAATTGAAGAGCAATGAAGTAGTAAGCAAGAGAGAATGTTTGAAAGGATTGAGTGAGTAAAACAAGAGCGCAAACCCTCTATTTATAGGCTCCAAAATCGAACTAGCTGTTAGGCTAAATATGAAATTTTCAAACTAGCCGCTTTCAGAAAAAATTCGAATTTTAAGTTGTTCGGTCGACTAAAGAGACTCATTCGGTTGACTAAACCAAGCTTCGATCTACTGAACCTATAGGTTCAGTGGACTGAACTTGTGTAGATCTGAAAATCAATTTTTGTTAGCCTGTTCAGTCGACTAGATATAGTGCCTCAGTCAATTGGATCATCAAAAATCCATATTTATGATTTTCCAAAAAGGTTTGAACTTTTTATGCTTTGGAAAAATATTTTTAATAAATTTAGAATTCCTATGAGCTTGAAAGTAATAAACAAGAGATAATGAGCATATACAAGGATCCTAACAAAATGAAATTTACAACAAGTTCTTCAACTCTTCAATGTCTCAATCCTTTTTGCACTTTGTTCCACAAAAACTTGTCGCCAAATAATCTTGATTTGGAATTATGCATCATGGCTTCTGTGAGACCTTGACCCTTTGTATTTTGAGTTGTTTATATACTTGACTCTTTTATTCCAGTATATGAGCAGCATCGATGCATGGTTTATGCTTTAAAGTTGTAGAAAAGCTTGATTAAATGTGTTTTATGCTTTCCTGGACCTTGGTTAGGTAGTTTGAGTTGGTTTTGGGTTGAAAAATCACAGCACATTCCAGTACACCTCTGGTGTGGGGTTTGGTCGACTGGAGGGTCCAGTCCGGTCGACTGAATTGTGGATCTGGAGTTCGGTCGACTGAACTCCCTAGTTCAGTCGACTGAACAGTGTTAAATTTGGTTTTCTATAAATAGACCAGTGGCGGAATTTTTGATACAAAAACATTTCTTCAAGGCTAAGAAACCCTTTTCTCTTCCTTATCTCCAGATTTGAGAGCCCGGGGCTTGGTTTGTTGTTGATTCTCTTGTGGATCCTTGCTATCGGGGCTGAGGGCTTCGCATACATCCAGTTGAATTCTCGTTCTGACGCCATTCAGTTTTGAGACGTCAAGTTCTTGACTCTCCGAAATAGGATTCTAGATCCTACTACTGTATAAGGATGTTTTGTGTAATTATACGTGTTTTTACTGGGTAAAAATACATCAAATGTGATTTTCATGTGTAACCGCGGTTTTTAGGTAAAAGTGGATTTTTACGCCTTTTCTCGGTTGTATGCATGTTTCGGGTACATGGTATCCGTGGTTTTCAAAAGAGGTTTGAAAACGAGATATTTTGTGAAAACGGTGAAAAACGTGATTTTGGAGGTTTGGAGTTAACCCACGCGGTTGAGTCTCACCTTTTAAACGTTTTGTTAGAAATAGTTTTAGATCTCCATTTTGTTGGATTGGATCTCTTTTTATACATATATTGTATAAATCTTTTTTTGTGTTTTCGTAGTTGAGCTACGGTGGATTTTTAAATGTGATCCATAGATGTACCGTGACAGAGTGTGATTTGAGTTGGGCTTCTATTGCTCCTTGGTGTAAGTCCAAAAACGTGCGCAGAGTGGGTTCGCTACGGTCCCTCGGGTTAATCCCCGTAAACGTGATTTGATTTGGTTATGTTTCGTCCATCGGTCGTGGCAAACCGTAAAGAAACAAGTGTGTGATTGGGTGCTTTCCCATCGATCAGGGAAATCCGTAAAGAAGTCGGTTGCCTCCGTGAATGGCATTGTTGTTGTAACTCCGTATAGAACTTGTTATTATCTAGCAGGCCTTAAGTGGTTCAGGACTAGGATAATGGACAGGAGTCTATAGTTGTTACCTTTGTCTGTGTGATAGAGTCGGTACATAGGACTACACTTGATCTTTCTCCTTGGTTGTGTGGTCTGAGTGGAGTTTCCTGTTTATTTACAGCTTTTCCTTAACTGTGGCATGATATCTGTTATGATAATATGCATAGTTTGAAGGATGAAAAACGTAGATTTTTATGAGATAAAACCTTTTGAGACTCATGGTAGTCTGATGCAAATTTGTGGATTTTGCAAGGAAAACCTTTTTGGCTCTCGTGGTTGAACCCGTGTGTGTATAATTACATAACCTGCTTTACAGTTTTTACTATTTATATTCTATTGGGCTTCGGCTCACGGTGTAAAATTTTGCTGTAAAATCCTTTTCAGGTGAGCGTGATGAGTTAACCTAGTTACAGAGGTGATGGAAGACTTGCTGTAGTTTTTCCATTTTTGAGACATGTACTTACACATGTGACACCTGTTGAGGCTGGTTTTGTACGCCTTTAGGCGATATGTTTATTCATGTATGAGATGCATGTTTTTCAGTTTATGAGAGTTAAACTGTGGGGACTTTTATCCAAATGTTGTACATTTTAATTTCTTATGAAAGCCTTATTTTCATAAATGGGTGTCTTGGTGGGTTTTCGCGTGACCCGGATATTTAGGGCGTGACAACTTGGTATCAGAGCTCTGGGTTCGAATGCCTATGAGCCATGGGAAAGAGGGTACATCACCTTGTGAGGATGTATGTGTGCTTGATTGCATGTGTTATAGCATTTTCCTAGTATAGCATGATAGCTTGTGGTGTATACGTGGGTATGGAGGTTGGACCTTAGGACTGATTAGTCTTGCCTTCGGGCGTTTGGATTAACATACTTAGGTGCCATGTTAGAGACGTGTTTCGCGGATGTGATTTCTAGCAAGGAATCTAAGTAAGTTATCCAGATGGACGAGTCTTTCTTGTTGGTCCTCCTCGGTATGTGAGATGTGATGACATGATCTATATGGCTATGTGTTAGCATGTTTATCTGTCTTTTACGATAGCAATAACATGTTGTATGGATTCTTATCATGTTGCGTTGCTTTCGTATAGAGATATGTCCACGCAGGGAGGACGAAGCTGAGGTCGAGGTCGAGGCCATGGCTGTGGTTCTGGCCAAAGGGACATTCCAATCCCAGATGTTGGGGATGCTAATGCACCCCAAGGACCAGTTGCTGAGGGAGATCTGTTGCGTGAGATGGTCGGCTCCATCCGGCAACTGGTTGAGGCCTCCGGGAGGAGAGAGAAGATACCTGAGCCGAGGGCGATGGTTGCGATGCATGAATTTCACTGTCTGGACCCTCCTACCTTTTTTGGGGATCCCAATCCCACGGTTGCCACTGAGTGGCTGGAGTTGGTTACCAGGATCCTGGGTTCGCTTCAGATTAAGGAAGATGATCTGAGGGTTATATGTGCCGCCTTCCAACTGAGAGGAAGTGCTCACATGTGGTGGAAGTTCTCCAAGACCACAGTGGCAGGCACCTGGGATGCATTCACGAAGGTATTTCTGAAGAAATACTTTCCAGCGACTCTGAGGGATCGCTATAGAGAGGACTTCTTGTTTCTGACGCAAGGGATGATGACAGTGCTTGAGTACGAGGCAGAGTTTACTAGCCTGTCCAGGTTTGCACAGGAGATCGTACCTACAGACGAGTTCCGCGCAAAACAATTTGAGAGGGGTTTAAGGCCCGCTATTCGAGACAGAGTGACAGCATTGAGGCTGCAGGTTTTTACAGAGTTAGTGGAGACCGCCATGAAGGTGGAGGATACTCTAAATGAGACGCGCCAAGACAGAGACGGTCGGGGATAGCAGGACGGAGGTCGTGCACAGTCCTGGGGACGCAGGGGCAAGCGTCAGCGGACATCTGGTCCGAGTTCTTATCCGGTGGGGTCTTATCAGCCACAGTCTTCTGCATCCACACATCACGTAGTCTCAATGGGACGATCAGATCAGAGGGAGATTGTTTATCATAGATGCCAGCGGCCGGGGCATCGTGCGACAGAGTGTCGGCGTGCAGCACCTGTTCAGACTCAGTCACAGTCGCAGGCACTCGGGAGGGGGCCACCAGTCTATTTTGAGTGTGGGTAGTCTGGGCATATCCGGAGGAACTATCCTCGAGGAGGGAGCATTCAGAGCACAGTTGGAGCACCTGTTGTTCCACCTGGCCAGGGATGACAGACGTATCAGCAGTCGAGAGCTCAGATGTCCAGATTTATAGAGGGGGTGCATTAGTGCAGTTAGGTAGACAATCGGCAGTTCAGAGCTGCAGCGGACTGGCCAGAGCTTACGTGCTTACAGAGCCCAGTTCTTCTAGAGCACAGGTCGTGCCCGATGCTGCTGCTACCACCTCCGTGATCAGAGGTACTCTTCTAATCTTCAGATCATGGGCCAGTATCCTTATCGACACCGGAGCATCGCATTCATTTATATCATCTGCTTTTACATCTGCTTTGGTGTTGGAAATGGATTAGTTGGGTAGTACTATGTGCGTGGACACCCCTGTGAGTGGGGATGAGACGCTGAGTCTTGTCTGTAGATCCTGCGTGTTGGAGGTCGCCGGTCGTTGTATAGAGTTTAACCTTGTTATCCTAAACATGACCGCATTTGACGTCATCCTAGGGATAGACTGGCTGACCACCTACCGTGCCTTCATCGATTGAGATCGACGAAGGGTGACGATTTGTACCCCAGTAGGAGATTGCTTTGTTTTGTGGGAGATCGGGATGAGTGTTTGAGGTCTATGCCAGGTGTTGTGCAGAACCAAGGTAACCTGGGTTCTCTTTTTGCAGCCCTTATGTTGGATGAGGTGGTTGGGGTTCGAGGAGAGTTACCTCCGGTGGTGTGCGACTATCCTGATGTCTTTCCTGTTGATTTGTATGAGTTGCCACCGAGCCGGGAGGTAGAGTTCTCTATTGATTTAGTTCCCGAAGCTGCTCCCATATTTATACCATCCTATCGCTTTGCACCTGCTTTGTTGCGTGAACTTAAGGTGCAGTTACAGGAGTTGCTAGACAGAGGGTTTATACGCCCGTGTACTTCTCCGTGGGGAGCTCCTGCTCTTTTTGCAAAGAAGAAGGATGGATCGTTGCGTTTGTGTATCGACTACAGGAAACTAAATCAGGCGACAGTGAAGAATAGGTACCCGATGCCGAGGATAGATGATTTGTTCGACCAGCTGAAGGGTTTGAACTATTTCTCGAAGATTGACTTGAGATCAGGATACCACTAGTTGAGGATTAGGGACGAGGACATAGCGAAGACCCCCTTCCGGACTCGCTTTGGTCACTACGAGTTTCTAGTTATGCCGTTCGGTCTGACGAATGCACCTGCTACGTTCATGGGTCTGATGAACCGAATTTTCCACCCTTACTTGGACAGCTTTGTGGTAGTGTTTGTGGATGATATTCTATTATATTCACCCACCAGGGAGGCACACGAGGATCACCTGTGGATCGTGCTTGTTGGACAGGGATGAAGCAAGACGTGATCCAGTTTGTTTTTCGATGCCTCACCTGTCAGCAGGTAAAGGTGGAACATCAAAGACCGGCAGAATTGCTACAGTCGTTACCTATATCAAAGTGGAAGTGGGAGCATGTCACGATGGATTTTGTGTCGGGACTTCCTCGGTCACCTAGGGGACACGACGCCGTATGGGTTGTGGTTGATAGGTTGACGAAGTCTGCACACTTTCTCTCAATCTGAGTGAGGGATTCGGTCGAACGACTAAGTAGCTTGTATGTCAGGGAGGTAGTTAGATTGCACGGAGGGCCAGTATCTATTGTTTCAGACCGAGACCCGCGCTTCACTTCGCGCTTTTGGCAGAGTCTTCAGGGGTCCTTGGGGACGAACTTGATGTTCAGTATTACTTTCCACCCCCAGACGGATGGCCAGTCAGATAGGACTATACAGATTTTGGAGGATATGCCGAGGTCTTGTGTCCTTGATTTCAGAGGTTCGTGGGAGGATCGTCTACCGTTGGTAGAGTTTGCATACAATAATAGCTATCAGTCCAGTATTGGGAAGGCACCGTATAAGGCTTTGTATGGTAGACCGTATAGATCACCCGTGTGTTGGACAGATGTGGGAGAAACCACAATCTTGGGACCCGACATGGTACGGGAGACGATAGAGAAGGTTGCTATGATTCGCCAGCGCCTACTGACAGCAAAGAACCGCCAGAAGAATTATGCAGATCAAAGGAGACGACCTTTGGAGTTTGCAGTGGGGGATCATGTGTTTCTAAAGGTCTCACCACGTAGAGGTTTGATGAGGTTTGGTCGTAGCGAGAAGCTATCTCCGCGCTTCATTGGACCTTTTGAGATTCTGGATAGGGTTGGAGAGGTTGCTTACCGTTTAGTGTTACCACCTCAGTTAGTATCTGTGCATAACGTGTTCCACGTTTCTATTCTTGGGACGTATGAGTCTGATCCTTCACATGTATTAGATTGGGCTGAGCTGCGGATTGATGAGGATACCACTTATGAGGAGCGTCCAGTGAGGATTCTTGATACAAAGGAGCAGGTGTTGCGGGACAGAACAATTGCGTATGTCAAGGTTCTATGGCGTTTTCACTGGTTTGAGGAAGCTACATGGGAGCAGGAGTCTGAGATGCGTGCTAGATATCCAGACCTGTTTACCTCGTGACCTTGTTGCAAATTTTGGGGGCAAAATTCCTTAAGGAGGGAGAGTTGTGAGACCCTGACCCTTTGCATTTTGAGTTGTTTATATACGTGATGCTTTTATTCCAGTATATGAACAGCATCAATGCATGGTTTATGCTTTAAAGTTGTAGAAAAGCATGTGTAAATGTGTTTTATGCTTTCCTGGACCTTGGTTAGGTGGTTTGGGTTGGTTTTTGGGTTGAAAAATCACAACACATTCCAGTACGCCTCTGGTGTGGGGTTCGATCGACTGGAGGGTCCAGTCCGATCGACTGAACTGTGGATCTGGAGTTCGGTCGACTGAACTCCCTAGTTCAATCGATTGAACAGTGTTAAATTTGGTTTTCTATAAATAGATCGGTGGCGGAATTTTTGATACAAATACATTTCTTCAAGGCTAAGAAACCCTTTTCTCCTCATTCTCTCTAGATTGAGGGCCCGGGGCTTGGTTTGTTGTTGATTCCCTTGTGGATCCTTGCTATCGGGGCCAAGGGCTTCGTATACATCTAGTCGAATTCTCGTTTTGACGCCGTTCAGTTTTGAGACGTCGAGTTCTTGACTCTCCGAGGTAGGATTCTAGACCTTACTACTCTATAAGGGTGTTTTGTGTAATTATACGTGTTTTCACCGGGTAGAAAATACATCAAATGTGATTTTCATGCGTAACCATGATTTTTGGATAAAATTGGATTTTTACACCTTTTCTCGGTTGTATGCATGTTTCAGTTACGCGGTATCCGTGATTTTCAAAAGAGGTTTGAAAACGAGGTATTTTGTGAAAACGGTGAAAAATGTGACTTTGGAGGTTTGGAGTTAACCCGCGCGGTTGAGTCTCACCTTTTAAACGTTTTGTTGAAAATAGTTTTAGATCTCCATTTTGATGGATTGAATCTCTTTTTATACATATGTTGTATAAATCTTTTTTTGGGTTTTCGTAGTTGAGCTACGGTGGGTTTTTAAATGTGATCCATAGATGTATCGTGACAGAGTGTGATTTGAGTTGGTCTTCTATTGCTCCTTGGTGTAAGTCCAAAAACGTGCGCAGAATGGGTTCGCTACGGTTCTTCGGGTTAATCCCCGTAAACGTGATTTGGTTTTCGTCCATCGGTCATGGCAAACCGCAAAGAAACAAGTGTGTGATTGGGTGCTTTCCCATGGGTCAGGAAAATCTGTAAAGAAGTCGGTTGCCTCCGCGAATGGCATTGTTGTTGTAACTCCGTATAGAACTTGTCATTATCTAGCAGACCTTAAGTGGTTCAGGACTAGGATAATGGACATGAGTCTATAGTTGTTACCTTTGTTTGTGTGACAGAGTCGGTACATAGGACTACACTTGATCTTTCTCCTCGGTTGTGTGGCCTGAGTAGAGTTTCCTGTTTATTTACAGCTCTTCCTTAACTGTGGCATGATATCTGTTAGGATGATATGCATAGTTTGAAGGATGGAAAACGTGAATTTTTATGAGATAACACCTTTTGAGCCTCATGGTAGTTTGATGAAAATTTGTGGATTTTGGAAGGAAAATCTTTTTGGCTCCCGTGGTTGAGCCCGTGTATGTATAATTGCATAGCCTACTTTACAGTTTTTACTATCTATATTCTATTGGGTTTCGGCTCACGGTGTGGAATTTTGCAGTAAAACCATTTTCAGGTGAGCATGATGAGTTGACCTAGTTGCAGATGTGATGGAAGACTTGCTGTAGTTTTTTCCTTTTTGAGACATGTACTTACACATGTGACGCCTGTTGAGGATGGTTTTGTACGCCTTTAGGCGATATGTTTATTCATGTATGAGATACATATTTTTCAGTTTATGAGAGTTGAACTGTGGTGACCTTTATCCAAATGTTATACATTTTAATTTTTTATGAAAACCTTATTTTCATAAATAGGTGTCTTAGTGGGCTTTCGCGTGACCCAGATATTTAGGGCGTGACAGCTTCCATTGTATATCTTGAATTGAGCTAAATGTATATTTCCTGTAACCACACTCAATTTGCACAAATAGATAAATAAGTTTGTTATCATCAAAATCGGTTATTGAAGTATTGCTAGGCCAACAATCTCCAACTAAGAAAAAACGAGAACTGGGGGCAGTTAAGGACAAATAAAATTACAGACTTAAAGCCCAGCCCAAAGCAAGAAGGTGCGAACTTACCTTGGTCCATGATGAGTTTGGGCCACCTCAGGAAGAGGTAGCCCACAATACTCAAGCCCAAGTTAGCCCTAGGAAAAGAGATAACTCTGGAGGATTTCATTCTTGATACGGCAGTTTGGGAATGGAAAGTCTAAGCATCCCAAAGCAATAAGAATTGCTCAAGGATAAGGTATAATCTATGATAAAACAAAGATAAGGGATAAGAGGTAGAGTCCCAATAGGACTCAGCCTCCCATGTTTTCGGCCTTTATATAAAGGAAAGCACTCCATACCCTCAGGTGGGAAATTTCAACCCAGTTCTCGATTAGAAACCTCTCAGAGAGAAATCTAACTTGAACGTCAGAGTGTTTTTCGGTCAAACCAGATCGAAAAGTATTAATAGTGTTCTTTGTTTTGTAGGAGTTCGGCAACACCGTGAGTAGCCTCCAGTAAGTTCGACAACAAGGAGTTCGGTTCACATTCTGTTCGGGAGTTCGACAACAAGGAGTTCGGTTCGTATTCTATTCGGGATCATCATATTTGAGCAAATCCAATTGGTTCTAGTTGTGCCATCTAATTTACAACGCGCACAATATTATTAATTCATTAGTTTATTTAAGTTTATTATTTTTTAATGTTTATAGTTTATTATTAGTTATTAAGTTATTAACTTATTAGTTTATTATATAAGTTTATACTTTATTTGTTTATTAGTTTTTAA
>JAULJZ010042110.1:0-14471 GCA_032270985.1 Heliamphora pulchella
TTCTGCATCGTTCGTTGTCCCGGTGAGTGGATGGGTCATTCGGGTGAGCGGATGACGGGTGTGTGGCATGTGATGTCGTGTCGGGTTATGTGGCGTCGTTATGTGAAATGTCATGGTTATATGTGCTTATGTGCTTATAAAACTCTGATTAGTTTTGTTTATGCATATGTTGATTCGGTGTTATCCTGTAGTGTTCGGTGTTATCCCGTAGTGTTCGATGTTATCCTGATGGTATACGATTTTATCCCGATGGTATATGGTTTTATCCCGTGGTGTGCGGTTTTATCCCGTGGTATACGGTTTTATTTCATAGTATACAATTTTATCCCGTGATTTGCGATTTTATCCCGTGGATGTGTGTTTGAGTATAGATCTTTTTTGCTATGTTAGGACGGTTATTAAGGCTTATGAGAGTCGATTTTGTGTTGTATGTGGGGCTCGTGGGAGTCGTGACTCGTAAGAGTCTATCTTTGCTGCTAAAGCATTATACTATATCTATATATCAAGTTATTTTCTAGGCTCTGATGAGTCGTGATACAAAATCATTTTCAAAAATATTTTCTTTGAGACTCTTGAGAGTTCTCGTATAAAACCGTTTTAAAATGTTTTCATCCGAAGCTTGTATGAGTTCAGATATAAAACCATTTTTATGGCTCGTGTGAGTCAAAAACTGCACATCATTTTCTAAGCACGTTATTGCATGCTTGTCTAGTTTCTGCTGAGCTTTGGCTTACGGTGTGGGATTTGAAATGTTTTTTAGGTACTAGTCTCGCTGGTTGACTCAAGGTGGCTGAAGAGGCAGAAGCGTTGTAGTCTTCCTTTTTGTTCTTTTGAATCATGTATGCTTTTAGCATGTTTATCAGTGTTTGGACCGTATAATGTAAGCCTTTTGGTGAATATATTAAATGCATGTATGGTTTAAATTCTGAGTAAATATCGGGCTAGGTGTTTTATATGGTTGTTTATGGGCATTTTACGTGACCCGAAGTTAGGGGCGTGATAAAATGGTATCAAAGCTCTGGGTTCGAATACCTAAGAGTCGTGGAAAGAGGGTGCATCACCGTGTGAGGTTGATTGCGTGTGCTTGACTGCATCTGTTTAGATGTTTTTATAACATGAACATGTTAGCATGTTAAATGTGTGAATGTTAAGTATATGTGAGCATGGGGGTTGAACCTTAGGATTGATTAGTCTTACCTTTGGGTGTTTGGATTAACAAACGTAGGAGCCAAGTTAGAAACGCGTTTAGCTGATGTGATTTCTAGCAGGAAATTTGAGTAGGTTATCCAAATTGACATGTCATTCTTATCGGTTCTCCTCGGTATGTGGAGTTTATTTAGCATGGACTTATGTGACAACGTGTTTGCATGTTTACATTTATGCTATATGCTGCATCTTATGTTATTTTTTTTTTCATCTAGACATGATGTCTGCGCAAAGAGGGCAAGGCCGTGGTCGAGGCTGTGGCCGTGGTTTTGGCAAAGGGAATGTGCCTATCCCAGATACTGAGGATGCAAATGCTCCCCAGAGACCAATGGACACGACTGAGTTGTTGCGTGTGCTGGTTGGTTCTATCCAACAGCTGGTTGAGGGAGCTAGAGATGAGACCGTTAGAGAGGGAGTGTCTGAGTCGAGGGCTACAGTGGCGATGCGAGAGTTCAGGTGTATGGATCCTCCTACTTTGTTGGGGACCCTGTTCCTACAGTGGCTACGGAGTGGTTGGAGTTGATGACTCGGATCCTTGACACGCTGCTGTAGCGTTGGGATTTAGGGATTTTGAAAAATAGTCAAAAAATATGAAAATTCAAATATATTTGAAAATTATTTTAACACCTTGAAAACCAACCTTTGAAAACTCTTTTTTTTTATTAAAAATGGAGTCGCCACTTAGTTTTTGAGAAAAACTAAGAAAAACAAAAAATGGCTACTGATCTTGAAAATGTTACCCAGAGAAAGAGGGTTCGAGGGGCTAAGGTACGAATCGGGGAAGGTGTTAGGCACCCCGTTCGTCCAACCATAAGGTTGACCTCTACTAATCATCATTGGTTCTTTAATAGAATTTTTCAAATGCATGCACATAAAAAAAATAAAGGCAAAAAGAGAACATCTAAAATCAAATATGAAAAATACATAAGATACGTTCATACCACTCCAACAAATAAGGCAAGTAGGAAAAGAAAATCCTAAATCCTATGCCATGCAATTTCTAACTAAAAGATACATGGAGCACACCTGCATATAATTTCACAAAAATAATCTAAACTATCGTGGTTTGCATAAAAGAACAAAATATAGTTGAACATACTAAAATTACTCGAACGTGGATTGTTGGTAAAATAAGCTAAACTATTCTAAATATGCATTTTCAAGAGAATAACCAAAATATGCAACAATATTAACATGATGAATTAGTAAAAGAAATGAAAAATACAAAATAAAATATGCATAAAGAAGGACTCCTAAAAGAAAGTTTATAAAAAGAAACTTATGAAAAGGGTTTTAAAAAATGCTATACTAAAAAAAAAGATTCTAACTATTTACATTTTAAAAGAGACAAAAATAAAGGGAAGAAAAGAAAATTATACCTAAAAATAAAACCTAGCTTAAGAAACTTTTTATGATTTTTTTTTTGTTTAATAATAAAAAAAAAAGTAAGATGAGAAAAAATATTATGAAAAGAAAATAAAGTTTTAAAAGAAAGAAAATGGAGTCTTAGTATTAAAGAGAATAAAGTTGACAATAAAAGAAGATAAATTGCTATATTAAAAGAAAATACTAAAAAATTAAATTAATACAATAAGACCACTAGAGCATTAAACTAATGAAAAAAATTATGCGTTAAAGAGAAATTACATTAATGCTAGAAGAAAATAAACATTTAAGAAAAGGAAGTGGACCATCAAACTAATTATTACAAGAAAATGAAATAAAATGCTATTAAAATGAAATTTAGATTAAAAAGAGAATTAAACATTAAATTAATGTAAAGGAAAAAAAATAAATAAAATGCTAGAATTTAAATAGATATAATATTGACAATTACATCTATTTTTATGTAAGTGCCTTAATTAAAATAATTAACAATATTAACAAGTTGTAATTGGTAGGAATGTTGGCACTATTTAATTATTTGATTAAACTTAATTCAAATAAGCAAACAAACAAACAAGTAAGCTAAATGAAAGAAAATGTTAGAACATAAATAAGGCAATTAATAAGTAAAGCGAAAACGCAATGAAATGAAATATATGAATTGAAATTAAATTTTTAACCCGATCACTCCAAAAGAGTGAGAATGGAGTTAGAAGGATCGAGAATCTAAACGAGGTACCTAGATTGGCGGGGAATCCTCAAGTCGGAAATGTGCTTCAACGGTCCAATCATGGAGTAGTGATCCAAGCAAAACTTCAACGTTGGTCGGCCATTCGGCAAGGTTTCGGCGTCGGAGCTCGGGATCGCTCGATATATCGGAATGAGGTACGTGATCAAAAGCCAAGTTCAAAATCAGATTTGCTGAAAAGGAATCATCGCAAAGAGTAACAAGGTATTAAAATTATTATTTGCTAAAATATACATTTTTGGAAATGCACAAAAATAACTCACCATGAGGAGAATTTATCTGTGTATTTTTATTTATTATTTTTATCTCTTTTTTATATTTTTATTAATATTTTTACTATTACAAAATTTTTATTTTTATTTATTTAAATCATTTTTGCTAGTTGGGTGCGCAAAATAAAAATAAAAATAAAAATACCTGACATACTAGAAAGAATTAATAAAATAATAAATAAAAAACACAACACACGCCCAAACGGCCTCTTAAGAAACTCAAAACATCATAATGAAACACCGACCTGACATGACCCTTGACAACCTGGCGGTCATCGTGTGGCGTTTTAGGAAACCGACGGTCACTTACTTTGGAGTTGGCGACCGCCAACTTTAGGCACGCATCCAACACTTTAAGGCGCGCGAGCATGGCCCATTCTGCACTTTCCTCTCTCTCTCTAACTCTTTTGTTCTCTCTCGACTTCTCCCCACTTCTCCCTTGCTTTCTCGCCTTTTCTTGCTTCTTCTTGCTTTTCATCTATCGTGCCTCTTTGCTTCCACTTTCATACGATGTTTATCCTTTTGTTTGTGATCCCATTCGTCTTCATGGCGGGCTAAGGCCATGGGGACGACGACCTTGGGGCACGACGGGGCCCCTCTGCTACTGAGGGTTCTTCCATGAGGGTCCCTCCTGTCAGCGGGGGCACTTCCACGCACCCACTACTGCGATGGATGCCCTTGTTCTTGAGGTGGAGTGTGCCTTCCGCCGTGTTGCTGAGGAGGAGGCGCAAGCAGCTGCTAAGACGCAGGCGGCCGCTGATGCTGCTGCAGAGGCTGCGATGGCTGCCTTCTTGGACTTCGATGCTGGAGAGGGTCATCCAGCACCCTTTGACCCTCATATGTATGCTCCTCTGCCTCATCGTGTAGTTCCACGCGGGATGAGATGCTACGAGCCCCCGGATGATGTGATTGCTGCCAATGTTTTTCTGCGAGAGCCTGACCACCACATGTCTCGTCGACGTCCATCGGTAAGTATCCTATCCCTACTGTTTCAATACCAAAGCATTAAAATATCAAATGTAGACGCATGCCTAGGATCCCCTATATGATGACGATGATGATATTGATGATTTATTTTGATGTGTTGAATGATTTTGATGGTGGGGATGTTGATTGATGATTGGGATTTGAATCTAATTTAGGTACCTTTGCGATGGAGATTAAAATAGTAGGGACACTAGAATTTTTGAACAAACAGTGAAAAGGTGTAATTATTTTAGTGCAACGCACAACAGAAAAAAATTAATTAAGGGGGGGAAATTTTGTTTTTGCTTTCAGAGCATGAAAACAAAAAGGATTTTTTTTTCAGAAATTCTAAAAAATTTAGAGGCAATTTTGTCAAAAATCTTAAAATTTGGAGCAAATTTTTCTCAAACTTTTGAAATTTAAGGGGGCATTTTTAGGAAAATTTTTAAAATTCTTACAAAATTTTGGAAAGAATCTTAGAAAATTAGGACAAATTTTAAGAGAAATCCTAAAGAATTTTTAAAAATTTTTAGAAAATATTTTTAAAAAAATTTACAAACATTTTGAAAATTTTGAGAAAAATCCTAGAAAATTTTAAGAAAATTTTAGAAATTTGAGAAAAATTTATAGAAAATCTTAGAAATTTTTTAGAAAATCCTAGAAATTTTGTAAAAAATCTTAGAAAATCCTAAAAATGTTGAAGAAAATTTTGAGGAAATTTGTTAGAAAATCCTAGAAATTTTGCAAAATATCTTAAGCAAAAGCTAGAAAACCTCAGAGATTTTAGGAAGATTTTATTTTTATTTTTTTGTATATTTTTTTATTATTATTTTTTTATTATTTGTTATGATTGGGGTAAATTTTCAAAAATTCTTAGAAAATTAATCCTAAAAGATTAGGGTAAAAGGGGCAAAACACAAATGTCAAAGGAAAGAGAGATTTTTTTTTTTTATACTTGGGAAGAACATTAGCATAAAATGATAAAGATTTGCCTGGTGCACCAGGGCTTAGGGTTACTAGGATGTGCAGAAATCACGAACCTAGGGTTAGGGTGCCTGATTTTCTAGGACTTGAAAGAACTAAAGGAACCTAGGTTTTGTTCTCAGTTGTTTCCCTGCACTTTTCTTGCTCGACCTGTTCTTCACTTATTCTCTATCTGTCTTCTCTTTACAAACTGGTCACTACGTCCGAGGCTTCAGGGGTTCTACCTCCGGGGAGGTGTTGGAGTGGTACGACACCCTTCCTGCTCCTAGTCGGGCTTACATCGATGCCTCCGGCTTTGCTCGCTTCATACCCCTACTGGGTAGGACGAGCAATGACCGGGTTTGGTTGACTTCCTTGGCCAAGCGGTGGTGGGATACCACCAACACCTTTCATTTCACCACTTTCGAGGCTACTCTGACGCCTCTGGACTTTGCCCATATCACTGGCATCCGGGTTGGGGGAGCTCCTATCCTGTTTGATCCATCTGTTGCCCACTCGACCGACGCGTTACTGTATTTTCTTGGGGCTGTCCTTGCGTAGATGGACCGGGATCGAGTCAGATACACTTGGTTCTTTGACCGCTTTCGACAGTTCCAGTGCACCGAGCCTCGCCACTACGAGTGGGTCGCCCGAGGTTTTCTTATGTATATATTTGGTACCTCCTTGTTTTCGAACAAGGAGAACACCATTCATTTACACTACTTGGGCGGCCTGGCCCGTCTTGACCGGGTGGCTTCGTACGACCGGGGAGACGCTACTCTGGCCACTCTCTACAGCTTCATGCAGACCTTAATCCGGTTCCCCCAGGAGCTTAGCATCAGGGGACACTGGAGGGTCTAAGAGGTATGATTTAGTTTCTGCAGTTCTTCATCTATTTCTGTTATCTGTTATTATTTGCTTGCTGACATCTTTTTCTTTACAGTTGTGGACCTATGAGTTCCTCAGGCTTCACGTCCCGGCAAACTCTACAGCAGACCCTCTGGTCATTCCCCGAGCAGCCCGGTAGTCCCGAGGGATAAAGAAGAAGAAGGCCGGGGGGAAGGACATTGATCGGTTCTGAATTTTGCTAGACCAACTGACTCCCGACTAGGTATCATTTTTACTATTTTCTGTGCCATTCTCTATACTGTACATGCACACTGATTACTGTATTCTGTACACTGGCTATCATGCTGTACTGTATTCACTGCTCTCTGTTTGTATTACTATAGGTTCATTGGGACGTCTGACGAGGAGACGAGGATCGAGCTGGCGCAGATCTGATGCGCAGCTGATATATCACTTCCAGGCGGATCCTGCTGGAGGGCCCATTCTGTAGGGAGTACTATCTTGGCGAGCGAGTGGTTCGCCAGTCACTCGGCTTTGATCACTTCAGGATACCGGTGGTCCCTTCAGTCCGTATGTGCCGGACTGATCATCTGGGCCCCGTCGACTTGCTACTGGAGACAGTGGGGATCCCAGTTTTAGAGCTACTGGTGGCGGAGGGGGACTACACGGCCTGGGCCCGGGCACCCCTGATGGGCCCCTTAGGTCCTGGCCCGGCTGGCCCTGGTGGTAGGAGGAGGGGACAGGCACCGGAGGACGCTGATGCGAATGCTACTGGAGTTGCTGGTCCCGGAACTGCTGGACCTGGAGCTGCTAGTGATGCTGCTGGCGGGGTGAGGGGCCCAGAGATCCCATGGGACATCCAGACTATAGTTTATGGATTTTCTTTCTCTCTGCCAGTTCCTATTTCGCCAGTACCGAAGTTCAGGGCTGACATCGGCCAGGTTTGTCTTCTACCATTCCTTTAGTCACTTTTTTTATGTCTAAACTATTCTCTTCTATAGGTCAATTAGGCTTGGTTAGACTGGACGATGCTGATGGTCACCGGCTTGAGAGTGATGGTCTGGCAGATGGATGCCTCGATGCGGGCAGTTGGCATTGCTTTCACACCAGTAGCTGTTGTGAGTAACTTGCGTGTTCTTTTCAGTTTTTCTGCATTTTCTTATCTTTATTCTGCTCTGAGTCTTGCTTTTCTTTTGACAGCCTCCAGCTCCAATTACCGGCGTAGTGCCGCCACAGGCTCTAGTTTCGGCCCCAGCCCCAGTTAGAGGCCGTGGTTCCCGGGTGTCCTCTCGAGCTCGTTCCAGAGGGTCGGTTTCATTTGCTCAGAGTCAATCCAGAGTTGTTTCTTCCTCTAGCAGTGACGACGGTGATGACTTCGACAGACTCTTTGAGGATGACAGCTCGGAGGAGGCCGGCCCTTCCCATCGAGTTCGCCCGAGGCACATCTGAGAGAGAGAGAGCTTCCCCCTTCCCCAATTTTATTTATTTCTTGATTTACTTTGATGGGCCTGCGTGCCCCAGTTTGACGCATTTACAGGCCTGCGTGCCCCCGTTTACCATTTTATTGGGCCTGGGTGCCCTAGTTATACTTTGATACATTCTGCTACTTTTTCATGCATTTTGGGGCCTTCGTGCCATTTCACATTTTGCATGGTTTTCCTTTATTTGTTGCTCAAACTGTCTTGGATGCACAATTCAGATGACACAACTGATGTAGATCACACAAACTGAAAACTGCCCCACACTCGCCATGTTCGAACATGGCGGTCGCCACTTTCCAAAAATATTTACCTAGCGGTCGCCCTCTTCAACATGGCGGTCTCCTGGTAAAAAAAATGATATCACTGTACTATGCTTTTTGGAGTTGGCGGTCGCCAGATCGAAGATGGAGGCCGCCACAATAAGTGTACCTTTTACCAAATTTTTGGTTTCCCGCCCTTTTCTGCCCTATAAATACTGTCCTAGAGACCCCATTTGCTGTTGCTCGGACTTAGATGGCCAATCTCCTTTCTTCATGGATTGAGGGATTCTCCCATATCGAACATTTGAACTTTGCCCCTTTCGGCCTTAATGCCCTTTTCTCACTAAGGACCGTGAAGACTAACAGACCTTTACTAATGGCCGCTGCACAACTGTGGGATCCGCAGTTTCATGTCTTTCGGTTTGGTCTTGAAGAACTATGCCCCACTATAGAGGAATTTGCTGTCATGTTGGACCTGACTTTGTGGAATTCTGTTATTGTCCCCACTCCCTTTTTCTCTGCTTGGCAACAGGTGATGCAACTCTGCGGTCTGTCTAAGATGGAGGCTTCTCATCTGACCTCGGGTGACTGTCTTGACATTCCATGACTTATTGAGATGTTTCATCCTACTAGTGACCTCAACGATCTAGACTTTCAGTTGCGATGCCATTATTCACTTTACCTCTGCCTCCTGGCCCAGTATCTACTTGTCCCTTCTGATGGGCGCGTTAGTTGTGTCATGGTTGACATTGCTGGCCAAATGTGGATGGGGAAAGACTTCTTGCCCCTGGTTTTGGCTGAGACACTGCTGGGCTTGGACGCTATTCATCGTGGCGAAACCACTACCTTTGCTGGTGGCCTTTTACTTCTCCAGGTAATCTTATCATCAAATTCTCTGTCATACTGTAAAGCCTTTCTCTTACTATTTTAACTCTTGCTACAGATCTGGCTGATGGAGAAGGTAAATCTTGTATAGAAGCCCCTACTGACGGGCACAATGCCGTTGTTTTCCTTTACCGCCCGCGCTATCAGATATGTGACACTAAGGCATCTTAGCGACAGTATCTTTCTACTTTGACTGGCCCAGACATTACCTGACAGTGCTCTTGGTGGCGGATTCCTGCTATGACTCTGACCACTATGGATCACCCTGGTGTTCTGCTAGTCGATCTGCGTCAGAATACCTTCTATTACCCCTGTCAGATCATGCGGTAATTTTATCGTATTCAGATCATTTTCCCCAGCATTCGAGGTCGTCTATTCTCATTCATACTACGGGCTCCGTTTCTATCATCATATCAGGATGCCTGGCCATTTCGCTCAATGATGGAGATGCATGAGTTGCAGTGTTCTGATCTTTTTGTTGAATACAAGACATGGCTGATACAGGATCGAGAGAAACAAGATAAAGAAGAGGAAATACAAGCAGCGAAAAGAAGGAGAACTTGAGGCCTCTTGCTTTGTTTTGAGAATTTCATAGTTTTCCTTATTTTGTTTGTAGAGTTTGGGACTTGTGTGCCCCTCCTTTTATTCAAAACTTTGCAATTCTGATCGAAGTAATGACAAACTCCCAGTTTATGTTTAAGATGGTTTAAATTTATCCAAAGTTTTAATGACTTTATTATTAGAATTCAAAAATTAATTTGCATTGGCCTTAAAATGGTTAGAGACAAAGAATGTGGTCGGACTTCTTTTAAAGAAGCTGCCTACGTATCCCAAAAATATGAAATCAAGCCATAACGTTGTTTGGGTATGATTTTCGCTCCAGTGTTGACACTTTCCTTTTTGTAATGCCCTGACTTTTGCCAAGGTCGCCCTTTCGGGCTTTCAGCCTTACGGGCTGCTCTAACTTTTGCCTTAATTGCCTTTTCGATTTTCAACTCAGCGAGTTTTTTTTTTTTACCTCAAGGATAATACTTTTTGAGCTGATAGAGGTTAACTGGAGTGGATAACGCATTGCCATCCAAGTCCATAATAACGACTGCACCACCGGTCATGATGATTTTGATCAAAAACGGTCCGGACCAATTTGGCTTGAACTTGCCTCTTGGGTCAAAAATAGGAGCTCTGATTTCTTTGAGGACCAAATCTCCTTCTCTGAGGTCTCGAGCCTTGACCTTCTTATTGAACGCCCAGGCTATCCTCCTTTGGTAACCTTGTACATGAAATAGAGCCTGCAGCCTTCTTTCATCAAACAAGAGCAACTCTTCCATCCGGTTCCTCTGCCGTTCTACTTCTGAGATATTAGACTCGGTCACTACTCTTATTGAGGGGATTTCTACCTCAATGGGAAGCACGGCTTCCATCCCGTACACTAAAGAGTACAGCGTTATTCCTGTTAAAGTTCAGATTGACGTTCGGTATCCCCAAAGTGCAAATGGTAGATGCTCCGACCAATCTTTGTGTGAGTTGATTGTCTTTTGCAGGATTTTCTTAATGTTCTTGTTTGCTGCCTTGACTGCTCCGTTGGTTTGCGGACGATATGGCAAGGACTTATGAGCCACTATCTAGTATTCCTCGAAAAGATCCAGAACCTCTCCTTGGAAATGTGAGCCATTATCCGAGATAATTTCGTACGGTACCCCGTATCGGCAAATGATATTTTTCTTGATAAACTTAGTGACATGGGAGGCCTTTAATACTAAGTAGGAAGCTGCTTCCACCCACTTGGTGAAATAGTCAATGGCCACCAGGATAAACTCATGTCCATTGGATGCCTTCGGGGTTACTCTGCCAATCACGTCAATGCCCCATACTGAGAACGGCCATGGTGACGTCAGGTTATACAGCCGAGACGGTGGAACGAACATAAGGTTTGCGTGAACCTGGCACTTATGACACTTCCGCACAAACTGAATACAGTTTGTATCCATCGTCATCCAAAAATATTCCTGTCGTAGGATTTTCTTGGCTAACATATTTTCGCTCATGTGTGGCCCACAGACTCATGCGTGTATTTTTTTCATCAGTTCTTGACCTTCTTTAGTGTTTACACACAGCTTGTTGACCTCAAAATGTCCTTGTTTGTACAGTCTATCACCACAAATGACAAACTACGCAGATAGTCGTCGTATTGCCCTTTTATCCTTTTTACTGGCAAACTTGGGATATTCTCCTTTCTCTACGAAGTTCTGAATGTCAAAGTACCATGGAAGGCCGTCAGTGCTTTCTTCAATGGCGGCTATTATCTCATAAGCCGGCTTCCTCTTTTGCTCAATTATCAAGGGCCTCATTTGAGCTCCGGGCGGTATGTCAATCATGGATGCTAGGGTGGCCAGTGCATCGGCGAACTTGTTCTGCAGTCTTGGTACATGGGTGAAGATCACCAGTTCAAAGCACGGTATCAACTTCTCTAGTTCTTAATGATAGAGAATCAAGGTTAAGTCCCTAACTTTCCATTCTCCTCTTGCTTGTGAAACCACTAGCACTGAGTCTCCGATGACTTCCAGCTTCCTTGCCCCTAATTCGATCTTGACATTCCATGGCTTATTGAGAAGTTTCATCCTACTGGTGACCTCAATGATCTAGACTTTCAGCTGCAACACCGTTATGCACTTTGCTTCTGCCTCCTGACCCAGTATCTACTTGTCCCTTCTTATGGTCGGATTAGTTGTGTCCTGGTTGACATTGCTGGCCAAATGTGGATGGGGAGAGACTTCGTGCCCCTGGTTTTGGATGAGACACTGCTGGGCTTGGACGCTGTTCATCGTGGCAAAACCACTACCTTTACTGGCAGCCTTTTACTTCTCCAGGTGATCTTATCATCAAGTTTTCTGTCATACTGCAAAGCCTTTCTCTTACTATTTTAACTCTTACTACAGACTTGGCTAATGAAGAAGGTAAATCTTGTACAGAAACCTCCCACTGACAGGCACAATGTCGCTGTTTTCCTTGACCACTCGTGTTATCAGATATGTGACACTGAGGCATCTTGGTGATAGTATCTTTCTATTTTAACGGGCCTAGACATTACCTAGCAGTGCTCATGGTGGCGGATTCCTACTATGACTTTGACTACTATGGATCACCTTGGTGTTCTGCTGGTCGGCCTGCATCAGACTACCTTCTATTACCCTTGTCAGATCATGCGGCAATTTGGTCGCGTTCAGATCATCTTCCCCAGCATTCGAGGTCGTCTGTTTTCATCCATACTACGGGCTCCGTTTCTATCATCATATCAGGATGCTTGGCCATTTCGTTGAATGATGGAGATGTATGAGTTGCAGTGTTTTGATCTTTCTGCTGAATACGAGACATGGCTGATGCAGGATCGGGAGAAACAAGATAAAGAAGAAGAAACACAAGCAGCAAAAAGAAGGAGAACTTAAGGCCTCTTGCTTTGTTTCAGGAATTTCATAGTTTTTCCTTATTTTGTTTGTAGAGTTTGGGACTTGCGTGCCCCTCCTTTTTTCAAAACTTTGTAATTCTGATCGAAGTAATGACAAACTCCCACTTTATGTTTAAGATGGTTTAAATTTATCCAATGTTTTAATGACTTCATTATCAGAATTCAAAAATTAATTTGTATTGGTCTTAAAATGGTTAGAGACAAAGAATGTGGCCGGACTTCTTTTAAAAGAAGCTGCCTACGTATCCCAAAAAAATGGAATCAGGCCATAACGTAGTTCGGGTACGATTTTTGCTCGGGTGTTGACACTTTCCTTTTTGTATTGCCCTAACTTTTGCCAAGGTCGCCATTTCGGGTTTTCGGCTTTGCGAGCTGCTCTAACTTTTGCCTGAGTTGCTTTTTTGATTTTCAACTCAGCGTACTTTTTTTTTTTACCTCAAGGATAATACTTTTTGAGCTGATCGAGGTTAACTGGAGTGGAGAATGCATTGCCATCCAAGTCCATAATAACGACTGCACCACCGGTCATGATGGTTTTAATAAAAAATGGTCTGGACCAATTTGGCTTGAACTTGCCTCTTGGGTAAAAAATAGGAGCTCTAACTTCTTTGAGGACCAAATCTCCTTCTCTGAGGTCCCGAGCCTTGACCTTCTTATTGAACGCTCGAGCTATCCTCTTTTCGTAACCTTGCACGTGAAATAGAGCTTGTAGCCTTCTTTCATCGAGCAAGAGCAACTCTTCCATCCGGTTTCTCTGCCATTCTGCTTCTGAGATATTGGACTCGGCCACTACTCTTAGTGAGGGGATTTCCACCTCAATGGGAAGCACGGCTTCCATCCCGTACACTAAAGAGTACGGCATTGTTCCTGTTGAAGTTCGGATTGACGTTCGGTATCCCCAAAGTGCAAATGGTAGATGCTCCGGCCAATCTTTTTGTGAGTTGATTGTCTTTTGTAGGATTTTTTTAATGTTCTTGTTTGTTGCCTCGACTGCTCCGTTGGTTTGCAGCCGATATGGCGAGGACTTATGAGCCACTATCCGGTATTCCTCGAAAAGATCTAGAACCTCTCCTTAGAAATGTGAGCCACTATCCGAGATAATTTCATGCGGTACCCCGTATTGGCAAATGATGTTTTTCTTGATAAACTTAGTGACATGGGAGGCCTTCAATACCGAGTAGGAAGCTGCTTCCACCCACTTGGTGAAATAGTCAATGGCCACCAGGATAAACTCATGTCCATTGGATGTATTCGGGGTTACTTTGCCAATCACGTCAATGCCCCATACTTAGAACGGCCATGGTGATGTCAGGTTATACAGCTAAGACGGAGGAACGTGTATAAGGTTTGCGTGAATCTGGCACTTATGACACCTCTGCACAAATTGAATACAATCTGTTTCCATCGTCATCCAAAAGTATCCCTGTCATAGAATTTTCTTGGCTAACATATTTCCGCTCATGTGTGGCCCACAGACTCCTGCGTGCATTTCTTTCATCAGTTCTTGACCTTCTTCAGTGTTTACACACAACTTGTTGACCCCAGAATGTCCTCATTTGTACAGTCTACCACCACAAATGACAAACGCACAGATAGTCGTCGTATTGCCCTTTTGTCCTTTTTACTGGCAAACTTGGGATATTCTCCTTTCCCTACGAAGTTCTGAATGTCTAAGTACCATGGAAGGCCATCAGTGCTTTCTTCAATGGCGGCTATTATCTCATAAGCTGGCTTCCTCTTTTGCTCAATTATCAAGGGCCTCATTTGAGCTCTGGGCGGTATGTCAATCATGGATGCTAGGGTGGCCAGTGCATTGGCGAACTTGTTCTGCAGTCTTGGTACGTGGGTGAAGATCACCAGTTCAAAGCACGGTATCAGCTTCTCTAGTTCTTAATGATAGAGAATCAAGGTTAAATCCCTAACTTTCCATTTTCCTCTTGCTTGTGAAACCACTAGCACTGAGTCTCCGATGATTTCTAGCTTCCTTGCCTT
>JAULJZ010042121.1:0-14470 GCA_032270985.1 Heliamphora pulchella
ATAAAATAAAAAATTAATTTTATTAAAATAAAATTAAATACTAAAAATATGATTTTCAGTATACCAACCCTAACACATTGGTGGATGATTTTTATATTATTACTCCAATCTCTCCTACACTGCAGCTGATTGAAACGAATAACATATCTACATTACCATATAAGAGAGTTTCCTTTTTTAATTAACCAAATATTTTTTTAGCACTTACGCTTGGGTCATATTTATCTAAAAGGATAAACAGACTGGTAGCAGATGGACCTTTGAGTTCATTAGAAGTGGAGGCACTTCTAGTATGTGAATCTTGCTTAAAGAGTAAGATGATCAAGATACCCTTTTCGGCTAAATGCTATAGAGTTAAAGAACCGTTGCAGCTGGTTCATTCTAATGTGTGTGGTCTTATGACAATCCGGGCTAGAGATTGCTTTGAGTACTTCGTCAGTTTCATTGATGACTACTTAAGGTATGGATACATTTACCTGATGTATTGTAAGTCTGAATATTTTGAGAAATTCAAAAAATTCAAGAAGGAGACAGAGAAACGTCTAGGTAAAAGTATTAAATCACTATGATCTGATCGTGGTGGGAAATACCTCTTTGGAGAGTTTAAGGATTACTTGTTATCAGAGGGGATTACATCCCAGTTGACTACACCAGGCACTCCATAGTAGAATGGTGTAGCAGAAAGAAGGAATATGACTCTTATGGAGATAGTAAGGTCAATGATGAGTTATTTAGGTTTATCAGATTCGTTTTGGGGATTCGCTTTAGAGACAGCAGCTTATATTCTGAACTTGGTACCTTCTAAGTTAGTACCTTCTACTCTCACAGAATTGTGGACCGGACATAAGTCTAGTTAGAAATATATTCAGATTTGGAGGTGTCCAGCACATGTGCTGAAAGGGAACGCAAGTAAATTTGAACCAAGAAAAGAAGTCTGTTTCTTTGTAGGATATCCCAAGAGAACAAAAGGTGGTCTATTTTATAATCCTAAGGATCCGAAGGTCATTGTTAGCACCAATATCCGATTATTAGAAGAGGATTATATTATGGATCACAAGCCCAATAGAAAAATTATTCTAGAAGAACTGAGAGAAAATACCAGTAGAATGGAAGAGGAACCACAAGTCACTGACATTCCATTACCTCGTCGTAGTGGGAGGATTATCGGGATAGGTGAAAATCAAGAACAGGGTGTTGATGCACAGGGTTCTGATTCTGCATAGCGTGTTACTGCTAGTACACAGACACAGGTAGTGCCTCGTCGTAGTGGGAGGGTTGTTCATCAATCTGACCGGTATATATTCTTGAGAGAGTCTTTTGATAGGATCCCGGCAGAACTAGATACTTAGACCTGTAACTACAATGAAGCACTTCAAGACAAAGATGCAGATCTTTGTCAAAGGGCTATGAATTCAGAGATAGAATTTATGTATTTCAATTAGGTCTGGGAACTTGTAGAACCACCCGAAGGGATAAAATCTATTGGATGCAAGTGGATCTACAAGAAGAAGAGAGGAGCAAACGGGAAGGTTGAAACCTTCAAAGCTAGGCTTGTTGCTAAAGGGTTCACTCTGAAAGAAGGGATTGATTATGAGGAAACCTTTTCGCTGGTAGCCATGCTTAAGTCTATTCAGATTCTCTTATCCATTGCTGCACATCTCGATTACGAAATCTGGCAAATGGACATTGAAACAGCTTTCCTTAATGAAAGTCTTGATGAGTGTATCTATATGATACAACCAGGCGAATTTATTACAAAGGGCCAGGAGCACATGTTGTGCATGCTTAAGAGATCCATTTATGGACTTAAGCAGGCATCGAGGTCTTGGAACACTCAGTTTAATCAAGCTACAAAGTCTTATGATTTTGATCAAAATCCGAATGAGTCCTGTGTATACAAGAAGGGTGATAGAAGCGTGGTGATCTTCCTAGTACTTTATGTAGACGATATCTTGCTCAATAGAAATGATGTGGGGGCATTATCTATGGTTAAAGTATGGTTATCTAGGTAATTTGATATGAAGGACTTGGGAGAAACCAATCACATCCTTGAGATTAAATTTGTGCAAAATCGAAAACAAAGGATGCTGGGCTTATCACAAGCAAAGTATATCGATGATATCCTTACTCGTTTTAACATACAGGATTCGAAGAAAGGGTTTCTCCCTTTCAGGTATGGAATCACTCTATCCAAGGACCAGTGTCCTAAGACACCTGATGAGATAGAGAAGATGAAGGTGGTTTCTTATTCTTTGGTAGTAGGAAGCCTCATGTATGTTATGCTTTATACTAGACCCGACATCTGTTTTGCCATTGACATGGTTAGCAGATATCAGTCTAACCTAAGGCAAGAGCATTGGACTGCGGTAAAGAATATAATCAAGTACCTCAAAAGGATTAAGAATTATATGTTGGTTTATCAGGCAGACAGTCTAGTACCTTTGGGGTACACAGACTTAGATTTCTAGTCTGACAGGGATTCCCGTAAGTCTACATTAGGATATGTGTTTACTTTAGGAGGTAGAGCTATAAGTGGAGGAGTATCCTGCATTGCTGATTTCACCATGGAGGCCGAGTATATTGCAGCTTCTTAAGCAACCAAGGAGGCCGTTTAACTTAGGAACGTCTTGATGGATCTAGACGTAGTACCTTTAGTTCAATCAGCTATTATACTTTACTGTGATAATAGCAGAGTTGTTGCAAACTCGAAGGAGCCAAGGCTCCATAAGAAAGGCAAGCACATTGAGCGTAAGTATCACCTGATATGAGAAATTGTACAGAGAGGTGATGCTGCTATGACCAAAATTGCATCAGGAGACAACCTTGCAGATTCTTTTACAAAGAGCTTATCGGTTAAAATTTTTGATAGTCATATGTAGAGGGCATGAAAGTCAGATGTATGGCAGCATGATTTTGAGTATAAGTAGGAGATTGTTAGGGTTGGTATACTGAAAATCATATTTTTAGTATTTAATTTTATTTTTTATTAAAATTAATTTTTTATTTTATAAAATTTTTTATAAACAATATATGTATATTATTTCTTTGTTATGCATGGATGTCCAATATTTTATATAGTATTTAATCTGGTGTGTAGAGTACGGATTGAGCTATAATCCGTACTCTACATTCAGCTCCTTCTTACATTGAGCTCCTATTATTAAATGCTTAACTCACCTTCCTATGTTAAGATTCCCGATACTCGCCTATTAAATTTAATTACTAATAATTTAATTTAATCCGCATCTTTAAATTATTTAAGCCGTTTCACTTAACTTATTTGACCGCCATATAATCAAATCCACTTGTAAGGTTTGATCCGGTTAAAACTTATAAGCTTCCTTAAGTGGGTATCATCAATTCCGATCATTCGAGATGTGGATTCCGTCAATAATTAACATTCACTATATAAATAATACCGCTATCTAACCCACCGAGAATATAGACCCATATAAGATCGCACCCTCTAACGAATCAAAATAACGAGTATTAAATATACGCAAATAATTAATTATTTCAGAATTAAGAGTATAAGCACTATTCATAATAACCTTGGGGTGTGAATTAATTTATGTAGTCAGTATTAAATTAATTACCCCAATGTGTCCCGTTCAATACACACAAAGTGTACTAGCACAGAGAGTCGGAACAATAGACGACGCTATTATCTGTTCCTTGCAACCAAGACAGGCCTACTAAAATTTTGTGCTACAGTCGTACCGATAGTATGTCCATTTTCATCTAAACTGTGAATATATAACTTATAATCTGCAAGAACATAAAATTTGATCTTTTGTGTGCAAACCATACTCTACATACCAGATTAAATACTGTATAGAATAAAGAATATCAATACAAAATATTAAATAAATGATATTTCATACTTTGCTCATTAAGATTTCTTATAAAATAAAAAATTAATTTTATTAAAATTAAATTAAATACTAAAAACATGATTTTCAATATACAACCCTAAAACTTTCTCCAACGACACATTCTACTGGGTTGCATGATTTGGCAACGAATTTGTGGTCACATTCGGCTTCTTAACAGCAATAGGTGAGGGAATCACCTTGTTATCTATTAAATCTTGGATCTCATGCTGAAGCCTCATACAGTTGTTGGTTAAATGACCATGCCCTTGGTGGAAGGCATAGTACTGGGTAGGATTATATTGGGGTGGCAAGGGATTCGGGGTAGGGTCGGCTCCAAAGGTTTTAGGAAATCCTTCTCTGTTATGCCCCAAACTCTGGGTCACGCGAAAAGTCCACGAACACTACCAAAACCATTCCGACACAAAAAGGGATGAAAACCAGAAAGTGAAAATGAGGCTAAACCTTTGTAAAAATGTACACTACCGAGGGTTTATTTGATTTAAAAGAGTAGCCCAAGAGACTACAATTACGGCCCCACAAGCCAAGCCTTTAAAAATAAAATACATGTTTTCGATAAGAAAATCATTTATTTTGTAAAGAAGCTTGGGCCGTTCCAAAATATCCCTCGAAGCGCAAGAGTTTTTATGAAGCATAAACCATTTGAACAACAAAAATCGTGATGCAACAAACCTATGGTTTCTCTCGAAAACAATAGATCATGCATACATCTGCCATAAGAAAAAAAAAACTTCACAACATGTTACATCTAAACATAAAACATATACAAAAGGTATAAACTACCTAACATAGACAAAACATCAGTCTCGTCATCAGCCACCCCCGGGCACTTCAAGGTCAACCTACAGGACCATGTTCACCTGAAAAATATTTTACAACAAAATCTCACATCGTGAGTCAAAGTCCAATAGAAACAGACTATGAAGCCATAAAGTAGGTTATGCAATTACATAGCATAAATTTGACTCAACCACAGGAGCCTCAAAAGGTATTCTATCTTGAAAATCACAAGTTTCCCAGTAGGCTTACACGAGCCTCACAACGATTTTACTTCAAAAACCCAAGTTTTCCCTCAGACTCCCACAAGTCTCAAAACTATTTTCCATCCTCAAAACCAAGTATATCAACATATCAACAATGCAAATATCGTTCACAGTTAAGAAAAAGCAGTAATCAAAACATTATTTTCTACTCGGAACACACAGTCGAGAAAACACGAACGCACACACTCGTGATCAACACATTCGCAGGATACAACCCACTTGTGGTTTAAAACGTAGGCACCGCTACCGGACGACCGTATAGACCTAAATCACATTACTACCACTCGGTCTCACAAGACTCGTGAAGTAATTGGACGTTTTATACCCCAACCCGACCTGCTTCCTTTTTGGTTGACTAGTCGACGGGCAGAGAAACCCATTTTGCGCAGTTTTTCGGTGTTTTACCGTGGAGAAACTCGTGCCCACACTTGCTAGATCCAAAGATCTCTACTCGGTTCTTTTTTAAGCATCACATCAAAATATACCCGTGTGAGTCCAACCCAGAAGGTTCCTCTTACCAAACCCAAAACACGTCACAACATGTTTTACACTGTTTCTATCAAAACGTTTCAAAACCAGAGACTTAACCTCGAGGGTTAGCTCCAAAACCTCCAAAACAAAGTTTCTCGAGATTTTCATAAATCCATCGTTTTCGAACCACTTTTTGAAAACCAGGTATCCACAAGTGTAATATCATGTAATAAACCAAGAAAAACGTAAAACATGCTTTTTACCCGAAAAACAAGGTTTGAACATAAAACATGATATTTAAAGCATTTCAACTAGTGAAAAGGCATATGGTTGCACGTAGCACCTTTTAACAATAATATAGTTTAGGATCTTACCTCGTTGAGTCAAAAGCTCAACGCCTCAAAAATCAAACCTCGATGATATGGAATTCTGTCCCAATGAATGCGAAGCCCCTCACACCAACATCAAGAATGCACTATCAGATCGCTGAAAATCGAGTCTCGGGTCCATCAAAATCAAGAGAGAAGGCAGAGAGAAAATCAGATCTAAAATGAAAATATCCCAAAATATCCCAAATGTCTGATATTTATAAGCCACACCCAAAAATATCTCAGGTCAGTTGACTGAACCCTCCTAGTCAGACAACTGAATTGCCACTGGAATCATAAAATTCTCCACTGCCACAGGTCAATCGACTGACCACCAACCCTTAGTCGACTGAACCACACCCGAGAGAATCTAGTCGATTGGATGCATTCCTTCAAACGACTGACTTGCCACTGTCCAGCCGACACATGAAAAAATTCTCTAGGAAACTTCACCAAGGTCAAGAGTTATTTCTAACTATAACACTTAAACATTTCAAAAATGAAACAGGTCAGGGTCTCACAACTCTCCCCCTCTTAAAGGAATCTCGTCCTCAAAATTCAACACTAAACCCAAGCCAAACACCAGCTCTGCAATCACTAACAACCTCTGATGCAAACCCAGCGATACCGGACAATAGCAGAAATGCCCCAGCATCTGAAATCCCAAACCTGTCATCACACGAGGTAAACTCGACTTTGAAGAATCAACCTCCATACAGACGGCACGCACGCACAAGTTCCACTGACACAGCTATCATCCATGAAACATCCATAAAACGTCATATCAAGATCCAACTCATGCTGCCAAACCTCGAAACATAACTCTTGCTGAACACAAACCACTCCGGCGACAATCGCATAACACAAGACCAATCCATCATGGAACTTGATCCCAAACACCTTCTACGATCACCAGAGGACCACCCAAGTTGATACCACATCGCAACTCTACTGATGCTAACAATGCCATCACAAATCACAATGCTTACCCTAGAAAAAAATACTAGGTGATACACCATTGTCCCAGACAAGGTTCTACACAACTAAAAATCAATCTGGCATCACAGCCATAAGGCCACCTGACCCCAACGAGTCACTTAACTAAACATGTCATGCAGCTAGAACATCTCATAGGTATCCGACAACCTATACAAACCCAACCGTATCTCTCGTGCAACAACACGTTACTACATATTACTACACAACTCAACATCTCGCCATCAAATCACTGATACCAAGACTACAGATCATTCTCGAATCAAACCTGATCGCTATCAGCCGACATCAACCCCAACGCAGAACACATATATCAATCCCTAAGTCCACAATAGTAGAATATTTAAACCCAAGACTTGTCCGACAAGTGACTAACCAAGACTTGCCTCTTACACTTAGCAATTTCATTGTATGCAGAACTCATCACAGCCCTTCTGTTCCCAACCAAACAATCACATCGGTCCAATAGACCACGACAACCAAGGCTTCTCAAACTTCGAATCCTTCTTGACTCTTACCTTGCCACGTTCTCGGGATCACCATCCAAACAAACATCAGTTATGCCAATGCACAACACTTACCATAGTAGACGATCACTCCTCGACTCTAAGAACTCTAAATAATCCAACGCCTTAAACAGAACATAAAGCCAGACTCACAAAAATCTATCAGAACCCACCAGGTGAATATCACCACCACACAATTTTGACAAAATTCCCACTCTACCAAGAGCTAGAAGTACAACCATACACACAACATAGAACAAGCTGCACACAACGGTTAAGGATTCTCTGCTGATCATTGCAAAAAGAACTCTGTGTCTCAACCTTAACTTCCTCGCCAAAAAAAATAAGAACAAGCATTCCTGGTCCACCAACTCGACCTCATAAGGAACACAACCCAAATGGGTCAACCATCCACTGAAACCACGAAGGATTAGTTCAACAATCACCCAATCCTGGTGATTAAAGTTTCCAAGGCACAACTAAATCTGAAACAATCAAGAGCCTGGCATCTCCATCTAAAGGAAAGAAAAGGGTCAACAAGAAATCATGACCCAACCTCTACGTACTCCCAGTAATCATCAAAACTTGGCCTCCTAAGAATTTTATAAACCTTACCATGAAGCCACATCGACCATAATCAAATAGCCGCCGACAACCACGATCACGATACTTAAATCATCTGCTACACCAAGCTCTTAACTCTCTGACCTCATTCACACCCACGTGAACACCATCAATCTGCATACCTTATATAATACAACTCAACATTCCCATCATGCCAAAATAGCTACTCACCAAACTCCTACTAGGCAAACCAAAGCCACATCATGGCCTCGAGCCCACTATCTAAGCAGGTCATATAGAAAGTGCACGGCACCGAACAAAGGAAACCCAATTCTGGGATCTTTATCTACAGTTACCAATAACTCCCACAATCATGCAGACACCTTTCGCACTTCTGCTCTCAAAGCACACATCAATCATAGGTATCGTAACTCACGATGTCTCACCTATTATCCCAAGCTAGCCAGACCACACGGTATATTGCTAAACCTTATTACTCCACACTTCTTTCCCCTGGGCAAACAACATACCCATCTCTAAACTAAAAGTCGAACACAAGCAACCTCCAGACATATCATACTCAGGATACGTTGTCTCAGCACTAAGCCAACCCACACTATCGAACCCGTCTATGGTCCTTTCGAACCTTATGCACCTAACACAGTTCCTAAACATTAAATCTTGATCACTAGGATAAGAGCTAAACAACGGACTTGCATTCTCGTAGGAATCCCACAAAATTGCTACTCGTCGAAGGTGAGAATCATAACCTAAACCCTTACACATTCCAACACAATCGTAACCCATACTCTTCCCAGCATATTTGCAACTCCTACTCATTTCCATATCCTTGAGCTCACTCACTCAAAACTCAATTCTCAAACCTCAAGAAGGTATACAACTTTCAAGGTCATCAGACACAACTCTAACTACCAACAACATCCTCAGATGCTACTTTGACTACAGTCAACATCCTGCTAGCCACCATTAACATCCTAACCATCATGAAATATCTCTAAAACCACTCACATTCTGATATCTCTACATACACCCAGCCAAGGATTACTACGCTCCCATCCACTATGTTCATGTCTATACCCCATCCTGAGTACATGGCTCAAGACATAGTATGGCTCATGACATACCTAATCCATCACACGACTGAACCCAACTCACCAATGAGTTCCATAACACACCAAGCGATCAACACTTAACCCATAACCTTATCTCTGCAATTGATAGCAACCGAGTTGCATATCCAAGACCCAAACCACGGTCTTGTCGTCTCTAATGGTGTACAGTTCATATATAAAGAAAATACAAAATACAAAAATCTAAAGTCGATCTATCATGTTATTTCTAACACGTACCACATAATTATGCTAACACAGCCAAAACAATCATGCAAACACATCACACATATCGAGGAGAACCGACAAGAATGATACGTCACTTTGGATAACCCACTTAGATTCCTTGCAATCACATCCGTGAAACGTGTTTCTAACTTAGCTCCCAAGTTCATTAATCCAAATGCCCGAAGGCAAGACTAATCAATCCTAAGGTCCAACCTCCATACTCACATATACATAACAAGCTATCAAGCTTATGTTCCAAAATAGGCAACCAAGCACACACACATCTTTTCTCACAAGGTAACGCACCCTCTTTCCACAGCTCTTAGGTATTCAAATCCAGAGCTCTGATACCAAGTTGTCACGCCCCAAATTTTGGGTCACGCGAAAAGCCCACGAATACTCCTAAAATCGTCCTAACACAAAAGGGATAAAAACCAGAAAGCCAAAATGAGGCTAAAACCATTGTAAGAATGTACTACTAAGGGTTTATTTAATTTAGAAGAGTAGCCTAAGAGAGTACGATTACGGCCCCACAAGCCAAGCCTTTAAAACAAAATACATGTTTTTGATAAGAAAATCTTTTATTTTGTAAAGAAGCTTGGGTCATTCGAAAATGTCCCTCGAAGCGCAAGAGTTTTTATGAAGCATAAACCATTTGAACAACAAAAACCGTGATGCAACAAACCCATGATTTCTCTCGAAAATAATAGATCATGCATACATCTACCATAAGAAAAAAAATATATGCTTTATAACATGTTACATCCAAACATGAAACATATAAAAAAGGTATAAATAACCTAACACAGATAAAATATCAGTTTTGTCATCAGCCACCTCCGGACACTTCAAAGTCAACCTATAGGACCACGTTCACCTAAAAATGATTTTACAATAAAATTTCACACTGTGAGCCGAAGCCCAATTGAAACAGACTATAAAGCCATAATGCAAGTTATGCAATTACATAACATAAATTTGACTCAACCACAGGAGCCTCAAAAGGTTTTCCATCTTGCAAATCACAAGTTTCCCAGCAGGCTTACACGAGCATCAAAACAGTTTTACTTCACAAACCCAAGTTTTCCATCAGACTCCCACAAGTCTCAAAATTGTTTTTTGTCCTCAAAACATAGTATATCAACATATCATCAATGCAAATATCGTTCACAGTTAAGGAAAAATAGTAATCAAAACGTTATTTTCCAATCGAAACACACAACCGAGAATACACACACACATGCACGCACACACTCGTGATCAATACATCCGCGGGATACAACCAACTCGTGGTTTAAAACATAGGCACAGCTACCGAGCGACCGTATAGACCTAAATCACATTACTACCACTCGGCCTCACAAGACACGTGAAGTAATCGGACGTTCTATACCCCGACTCGACCTGTTTCCTTTCCTGGTTCACTAGCCGACGGGCAGAGACACCCATTCTGCATAGTTTTTCGGTCTTTCAGCGTGGAGCAACTCGTGCTCAAACTTGCTAGATTTGAAGATCTCTGCTCGGGTCCTTTTTTGAGTATCACGTCAAAACATACCCGCGTGAGTCCAACCCAGAAGGTTCATCTCACCAAACCTAAAACACGTCACAACATGTTTTACACCGTTTTTGTCAAAATGTTTCAAAACCTGAGACTCAACCCCAAAGGTTAGCTCCAAAACCCCCAAAATAAAGTTTGCCGAGATTTTCATAAATCCATCATTTTCAAACCACCTTTTGAAAATCAGGTATCTACAAGTCTAATTTCATGTAATAAACTAAGAAAAGCGTAAAATATGCTTTTTACCTGAAAAATAAGGATTGAACATAAAACATGATATTTAAAGCATTTCAACCAGTGAAAAGGCATATGGTTGCATGTAGCACCCTTTAACAACAATAAAGTATCGGATCCTACCTTGTTGAGCCAACCGCTCGACGCCTTGAGAATTAAACCTTGATGAAACAGAATTCTATCTAGATGAATGCAAAGCCCATAGCACCAACGTCAAGAATCCGCTGTTAAATCGCTAAAAACTAAGTCCCAAGTCCATCAAAATCTAGAGAGAAGGTAGAGAAAAAACCAGATCTGAAATGAAAATATCCCAAAATATCCCAAACATCTAATATTTATAAGTCACGCCCAAAAATATCTCAGGTCAGTCGACTAAACCCTCCTAGTCAGTCGACTGAATTGCCACTAGAATCATAAAATTCTCCACCATCATAGCTCAGTCAACTGACCACTAACCCTCAGTCGACTGGACCACACCTGAGAGAATCCAGTTGACTGGATTCATCCCTTCAGTTGACTGACTTGCTATTGTCCAACCAACACATGAAACAATTCTCTAGGAAACTTCACCAAGTTCAAGAGTTATTTTCAACTACAACACTTAAACATTTCAAAAATGAAGCAGGTCAGGGTTTCACACTCTCAATCAGATGGCTTAAAATAGAAGTCAATGGGACGGTGAGCTGGGTGAAGATTCTTTTCTAGTTGGGGGTTAGTTTTGGGTAGCGAGCTGGGTAGATGGATTAGCCTGGCTCAAATTTGCGTTTAACAAGTTCACCTCATAGCTTCGGTTCACAAAATTGGTAGCATTATTTGGGATGTAGACATAAGGCTTCCTGGCCATTCTTTGGCTCGGTTCTCCTTTCTCGATATTCCCGAATAGTAATGCTTCCTCTATTTGTATCTCAGCATCGAAAACCTGCTCAAACGTCATCAAGGGCTGTGTTATCTGATACTTTAGGAATTGTGGTTGCAGATTCTTTACCACCCTCGTTACTTGCTCCTTCTCAGTAGGCTTGTTCATCATCTTAGCTACCTTGGCCCTCTAATGGGTCAGAAACTCGACAAAAGACTCCTTGGCCTACTACCGAGTAGTCTCAAGTTCTAGAGTAGTGAATCGAGCTAGATGTTATAGTTGTACTGGTTGACAAACGCAATAATAATATCCTCTTAGGTTCTCATTTTGTGGCATCTAGTGATAGAAACCACTTTTGGGTGGCTCCCAACAAATACTACTAAAAAAACTAAGCCTTCAACTGATCACGGATCCTCATCGGCGATAAGATTCCCACATACATCCTCAAATGGATCCTCGAGTCTCTGGTTTTGTCAAATTTTACCATATCAGGCATCTTGAACTTCTCAAGGAGTTTAGCATCGAGGAATAGACAGAGCCCCTCCACATCTAACATGTAGTTTTTAACCCCTTGGGCCTTCCTCAAAATCTTTTCTAGCTTATCGACCTTACCAGACAAGATCGACTTTTTGGTGGCTAGGATTTTTGGGATTCCCAATCGTACAAGTGGCACAGCTGCTGGTTGGGCTCCATCGGGTCCCACATTTTCATCCTAAAAGTTATCTCCTACTCCATCCTCCTAGTCATTCAGGAGAACTATGCTAGGATCCGCAACTTGGGTCTACAAGGCTTGAATCTGCGCTTTCCATTGAGTTTAGATTCTAGCCTAATTGGCCACAGTAGTGTTAACCCCCTTAACTATTCGTTATAATTTCAAGATTGCCCTCATCATGTCTACCATCGTTAATTCTGGGTCTACCATCTGTAACCTCAATTGGTCTACACGTTTGAGTCTTCCACTCAGAGATCAGGCCCAAGTGTGTATAAGTTCTTCTCGGCATAAAGCTATTATCCTAGGTCTCTAAACTAAAAGGACTCGTGTAAACTGGATAACTCGTCACCCGGGTTTGAACTCAAAAATAAACTCATGTTCGGCAACGGGACGAGAAAACAAAAACTAAACCTAAACGGGGTGCTAACTATACAAACAAAAGCATCCATAAAAAGAAAATTACATAATCTTAAAAAGATTTTATTGTTCCTAAAAGAAGGGTTCTAAGAAGCTATATGCAACAAAAGAAGACTTGTAGGCATGCACTAAGTGTAGCTTTTGAATAGAGACAAGAATATACCTCCCAATGCTAAGACTGGTGCAAGCCATGGTCAAATGGTACGCAATAAATCTTTTTTCCATATCTATGGGAGCATGTGACCAAAAAACTTGCTAGCTTCCCCGATATAGCCCCGAGACAGTAAACTGACCGTGGTATTGGGTAGGTGGAGTGGGAGTTTTGAGAACCAAACATACAAATATGCACAATGTAAATGCGAATACCAATAAAAAGTTAACAACAAAAACCATGGACATTTCAAGTTAAGCCCTCTTATGATTTTTTTTGAAAAATTAGTCCCTTGTAGATTCGCCAAAAAAATTGTGGTTATTTTTTGGGAGGACGGTGTGTCGAATATCTATTATTTTTAAAAAAATGCTCTTTTCTTTTTAAAATAAAAAAATCTAAGATATTCGAGCACATTTTAGGAAAAATAGAGTCGCAACTTGGTTTTTAAGAAAAACTAAGAAAAATAAAAGAAGGCCATGGGTTCTTTTAAAAGCGTAACTCGAGAAAAAGAAGATTCAGGGGTTGAGGTACGAAAATAGAAGGTGTTAGGTACCCTTTTCGCCCAACCGTAAGATTGGCCTCTACTTTGTCAATATTAGTTCTTATTTTAAACTTTTCAAATGTAACATATATAGAATAGGAGGTTAAAGAGAGTTCATACAAAATAAATAAAGAAGAAAAATTTTAACTACATTCCTAAGGGTCATGCATCTTAGTTATCATTTCTAAACATGCCACACGTATCATTTAAGCAAAACAAAGCAAAAAACATGTGATAAAAGGTTAAACAAAATAAAAAAAGGTTTAGGGGTCATGTAATACAGTTTCTGTCTCTAACATGCTATATACAGGCTGTATAGAAAGAACAGAAGAGATTTGAGCACTATTTTTAAGCTACTAGACATACAAAAAACTCACGGCCGTGGCAACTAATGTTGCGGTCGTGATAAATTTAGGGTTACTGCAAGAAAATGAGATGCAGAAAGTAACGTCCGTGAGACCCAAAGGTTGCGGCGAAGATATTTTTGAGGTCCAGAAGGGTATTCAACATGCAAGGTTCAAAAGAAGCTCAAATGAATGGGATGCATAGGATGGAGACCATAACCCACTTTAACAAGGCTAGATCTACCATCCTTTATCCCCTACAATAACATTTATCTAGAAACAAAATATTCAAAACATTAAAAATAGATAACAGAAAACTTAAAATACAGTTTTCATGCTATTAGTCTCACAAAAAGTTTATGGCCGTAGCAACAAAATATGGCAGTTATGACAAAAATAAGGATAAAAGTTGTGGCCAAAAGCACATAAGTAGCGGCCGTAATATTTGGGTCAAAATA